>JBBPCW010000002.1:11709958-11722197 GCA_037974425.1 Phenacogrammus interruptus
TGTGTGTGTGTGTGTGTGTGTGTGTGTGTGTGTGTGTGTGTGTGTGTGTGTGTGTGTGTGTGTGTGTGTGTCCTCTTATCTAGGCCAGTGCAGAGCACTTGGTGGGGAGTGCTGTATTTTTTGTGAATTATCTAGGCTGCTGGACGCTGTCTGATTGAAGGCACTGCAGCGTTCGCCATATTATACTGTGGGTCTATGCTAACTTTGCATATGTGTATTTGATTATGCAGCTGTTGTTCACCTAAAACTGGCGTGATCTTCACATGAAACTGGCGTGTTTGTTGCGTAGATTCACAGGAATTACTGCTATGTTTTGACAGTTTTTGCATTCCTTTATATGGTAACTGGAAGAACCAGTATGTGTAAAGTTTATAGAGAGCTTTCTCCTTTTTTTTGTCCAACGCCATTGGTTGTTATTGTCCTTCATTGTGAGACATATTGTACAGTTTTATGGAGGTTCTTTTAAATGATGCCACCCTAAAATAATAATCTGTTAAAAAAAAAAACTGGGTTGGTGTTCATTCCTGCCTATCAAGAGTACACCAGATTTATTTTTATTTTGTAGGCTTGTTAACAATACTATACTAAGTTCACCTGCAGAGAAATGTTGGTCTACCCTCATAAAATGATCTCTCTATAGGAGCTTTCACATTCAGTGGGGCTCATTTACTTTGGTATGCCACTGGCCGCTCTGCTGACCCGTAAGGCTTTAGAGTAGATCGCCAAGTCTGGAGCCGTCAGTAGAGCCTTTGTCATGGTCAAGAATGTAACTTGAATCTCTGTTTCTATAATCCAGTGTGTGTGACGAGGAGGCAGCTCTGTGTGTTTGAGTGTGTATGTGTGTGTGTTGAGTGGGCGTGTCTGTGGCCCCTCCTCCTTCTCCTCCCTGCTTTGGAAGGTTGCAGAGTGAACTCGGAGCATTATACTGCCGTCAGTGTGGAGCGGGAATCTCTCCTCCTCTGTCTCTCTCACTCTCTTTTCCTATCCGCCTCATTCTCTCTCTCTCTGCACTTTCTGCTTCTCTGTGCTTTCTGCTGAGCCATGAGCCCCTGAGGAAGCATGAAGAGTGGGAGACACATTTGCTCATGCTGTAGTTGGATTATATCGAAGTGTTGCTGTTGCTGCTGTAGTGTATCAGGTGGGCTTTTTTTTCCTCCCTAGTTTTGGGAAGAAGCCGTAGGACTGAGAGATATTAGGCAGTATTAGTGAATTGTGCTGCTCTTTGTTGGGTGGTATAAAAGAAAAAACTAATTTTGTATAATCAAAAGAAAAATCTCTTTCTAACTTTCTAAGAGAATGTCCTAAACTTTTATTTATGGTCATGTAACAAAATGTTATTAGTGTGCTTGCAGAGCACTATTGTTCTTAAGTTTTATTTATATTTCTATATTTTATTTATTTAAAAAATTCTATTTATATTTATTAATATTATTATTATTATTATTATTATTATTATTATTATTATTATTATTATTATTACAATCACACGTTTTTTGGTGTTTTCTTTTAAACCAAGTGCTGTGGATGGGGCTGGTGATTCGGTTGAGAGAATGAGAGAGGGAGAACGATAGAGGGAGAACGATAGAGGGAGAACGGGAGAGGGAGAACACAAAAGAGGGAGAGGGAGAACGAGAGAGAGGGAGAACGAGAGAGAGGGAGAACGAGAGAGAGGGAGAACGAGAGATCCCTGTCAGTTACAACTGAGTGAAGGCTAACTGTCATTAGAATCTTCAGTCATTTGAATTTAAATAACAGCTGGAGCAATTATCTCATCCACTCTAGCTGGTGAAGTACGTTGAAAAACCTAGATAAGGGGAGAGAGGACATTCTGGCAGTGAAATCTGCCTTTTAAAAGAGAAGCATAGATAGACAGATAGACTAACTCTGCCGTCTAGAAGTGAGGAAGCACACTTTGTATTTTCTCTGCAGAAATGCAGTCTACTTAGAAATTGCCATTCATCCACTCAGTGGAATATCAGAGACTGTATTTTACAGTGATACTTTGGCAATCAGTTCAGGACATCATCTGTACCTGCTCTGCTGCTTACCCAAGTGTTTTTTGATTCTCTTGTAAGCTCCATGTCAACTGTAGTATTGTATAAAGTCCTTTATGTATCAGTGCTCCAATACCATCAAACTAATATTTCAATTAGGCGAAGGCTGTGCCTCTTATCTATTATTTACTGCTCAGTCTTGGTTATTATGAGTGGACCGGTGTTGTGTACATGCGTCTGTGTGTTTGTGTGTGTTGATGACAGAAGTAAAGTACTCCTGTGCTTGGCTCTAAAGTGGGCTAAAGTGCTCTCTCATTACCGATTAACTCAGGAAGTCTCCCTCAGCACTGAGATAGCAGAGATGAAAAGCAGCAGCCTCTGTCATAACATCATAGTGCTAGCCTCGGGTATAGCGGCACAGCACAGGGAGCGGCACCTGAAGCTGTTCTGAAAGGTCACTTGTCTTGACCTGGACTTTCAGACCAGGAGATTCATGCACTCCAGCTCTGCCCAGCTTATAATTGTGTTTTCTCTGCCACACACATGCATATACGTAAAAAGAAAATAAGTGTTAAACAGAGGAGAAGGCTTTTATTCGAAATATTACAGTCAGTTTTGCACTTCCCACCTGCTCAGATGTATCTTATTTTGGAGGATTTTTTTATTGCTGCCCATATTTATACGATGTGCTTGTTTGAAACTGGCTACATCATTCAGCCAGACAAAAAATAGTGCCCTCTGTAGAACTGTAGAACTGGATGCTTACTGCTACACTGAATACAGCAGGTTATTTTTTGCCTTTTCATCGAGACAGGCAAAGTATCACTGTTAGCTTATCTTTTTCATTTGGGGGCACATTAACAATGCAGTATATACTGAGTAATGGCTTGTATAGTTTGTTTATGTTCTTATTTGTGTGCATCCAGCTGGGAATTCTTCCTGACCTCCCAAACACTGATACTTGCATTGCTTTAGAGACAAATTTGGAAGAGTTGTTTTCTTTGCTAACTGTATATTCTGCATGTTTACCGACGCAATAGAGGTGCTACACACACAACTGAATTCCTCCGCTTAATTTCAGTGGCATTTACACTGTCTTAGCTGCATCATTTTTTCAAATGACTTGTGTTTCCCAGTCCAAGGCTGCTGCTGTGTATCACAGCAGTCTTTGAAGACCAAATTAGCCCAAATCCCCTCTCATCCGTCGCATTATAGCAGTTCTCTTTGAAGACGACTCAGAGGCCGGGTGTAAAAGCAGGAGAATTATGTGAGAACATGGGGGCTTTTCTTCCTTTCTTATCCTTTCTTCATCCTTTCTTTCTTAACACTGAGCCAACTCGATAGCAGTGGCTCTTTAAGAAGCTTATACTTCACCCCGGTGCATGCTCAGCAAAACCTCCTTCTGGCCCTGTTTCCCAGAAACGTGTTTCTCTTATGTACTTAGAATATGGCGTTACCGGGGTCTGTGTAATACGCTGCAGTTCAGAGCTCCAGGTATGAGGAAGATGAGGAAACGCACAATGGAGATGACACAAGCTTTATCGCTCCCTCAGGGAGGAGTGTCATGTGGTCATGTGGAGAAATATGTAGAAAACAGTTAGCGCTGCTGAGCAGACTCAACAGGCCACACAACAGATAACACATGAGCACATCTGGCACTTTCCCAAAGAAATAGATTTCAGAAGATCCCCTGAGATACAGGACTATGTCTGTGGCAACAGCCAGACTTAATTAATGTCAACTTTTTATGAATGGATGTATTCTAGGAAACTCCTTTCTGTGTTACTCAAACAAATTTTTTTTTTTATTGTTTTAATGAGGGATGCCTCAGTAAGCCAGGCCATATGTACATAGGCTGCAAGTCAGTCTGACTTATCCTCACATTCCAGCGTGTGTATCATTATCACTTTTTAGCTACAAATAAACATTTTATCTGTGGATGCACTTACATTTTTGGCTCTCCTTGTTAATGTTATTATTAGTGCTGCAAATTTGAGAAAATGTTTTGATTCTATTTTCAAATCTTAGAGCTTTGCCACTTGAGGATGTTTTACCCTGGCACAGATTTCTTAGTGGTGTGTATCATTTTCGAGCAAAACCAAATGTCACAGTGTAACTCGGGGGAAAGTCAGGGAAAGATGTGTCTTGTTATTCGTCTCGTGTGAGCCTGTTTGCCAGTTGATGTTTTTTTTAAATCTAGAAGGCCTCCTAGAAGATCTTCTCTATGGTTTGGTTTGAAAGTCAGTATCTTAAGGTCATGCCACCTCCTCCTCAGTCCATAAGCTGTGGTTAGTCAGCTTCTCCAGGCTTCTCAGGGGGGTTGCTATGCAACAGGTGCTACTCAGCAGAAACTATCCATGGCATTTTTTACCACATAGCTATCCAGCTTCTGAAATGGTCTTCTGGAGACACTGTTAGCAGAAGCTCTCTGGGCTGGTGCAGGGGGCAGTGCACAGCACCAAAGATTCCACTGCACTGCTGTTTTTTTGCTGCTTCTCTGGAGACCTTTGTGGACAGAGTGGGCAGAGTAATATTTGCCAACGCTGTTCAGCAACCTCTGCTATTATGCCATGGTATGATTAATGGCCTTTGCCAAACAAAATACTAGTGAAACGTTTCATCCTCCTATATACACATTTCCTTGTGGGTTCTGTAGCAGAAGTCCCAATCCTGAGTCCTCTGCACTTTTATTCTGAATGAAGCAGTGACCAGCCATCAGTTACACCCGGGTGCTGTGTGTGGAGATGGTATCTTGTTCAAGGGTACCTCAGCGGTGCCACTGTCAGTCTGGGGACCCATAACCTTCTGGTCGCAGGGGCAACTCCCCAGCCACCAGACGTCCAGCTGTCCCCATTAAGCTTGATGATTTACCTGCGCAAACACACATGATTCAACTTCTTTGTGAACTGTCAGGTTTAGTGGATGTGTTTGTGTAGGACAATGACCAAGCTGTGTTAGATACTCACTCTTCATGCCCTGGGTGGGTCACCACTGGGCTTCAGGCATCATACAACTGGCAAATCACCAAAGAGAAAACTACATAAACAAGTGCAATATGCTCTTTTTGATTATCTTTTTTAAACAAATAACTGATTTCTGTTTTTATCCATTCAGACAATGATCGTTGATAATAATAATAATAATAATAATAATTTTTATTTATATAGACTTTTAAAGCTGGTAAAATCAACTATCCTAAATGGCTAACTCATGGACTATGCTGATCAATTATGCAAAAATAGTATGCTCAAAATAAGCCAAGCTTTCAGTTTTGTGATCTTACTGCTGTATTCATATTTTGGTGCATCTGTTGGGCCTGGCCTGCTGAATATTGTTTACTGCTGCTGCGCTGAAGATGGCTTCCTTTGTTTTTATACTGACATATGACTGACAGTTGCTAGATTGATTTTTGTACAGTGAGACATCCTTGTGATATGGACTGCCAAGTGGCATCATATTCCATCAAAATCACAGAGATATGTCTACCATGTTTACATAACATTGCTGTAGATATTAAGTGCGTTTGAAATCACTGTTTCTGTTTCAAAAGGAATTGACTCAGGAGACTTCCCCAATCACTGTGTGATGGATTTTTAAGTGTATGTGTGTGTTTGTGTGTGTGTTTGTGTGTGTGTTTTATAAAGCCTAGCATGTTAAGGCTCCTCACAGGACCTCATGTTTTCGTCACTGTGTCTGTGCGTCAAACACACTCGTGTTTGACCAGAACAGCGTACTCCTCTGAGCAGCTCACAGTTCATCATGGCCAGAGGCCACATTAAAAGCTGAGGCATGGTCGCCTTCGACTTCAAATGGCACAGTTTCTGAGGAGAGGGAGAGAGAAAGCCTTTCTGTCTGAATGAACATGCGCACACACACACACACACACACACACACACACATGACACGCAAGGTCACTTCCTTTAATAAATAAGCCATTGCAATATTCAGGACAGCAGCGGTGCAGACTGCCCAGTCCAAAACATTCAAGTCATGTAATGAACACACAGCCCTTATCAGCTGCAGGACTACACGTTCTAATCGATTCAGTTAAACAGAACTAATTCTGCTCTCTTTGTAGTGAAACTTTGTAACAGCTGGTGGCCTAGTGGTTTAGAAGTTATCCCTGTGATCAGAAGGTTGCTGGTCTGAATCCCAGCACTGCTAGTGCCACCACTGAGGTACTTAAACAAGGTACCGTCCCCACACGCTGTTCCCTGGGTGCCCCCCCGTTGATGGCAGCCCACTGCTTCACTTGGTGAATGGGCTCAGTGCAGCGAAAGAATTTCACATTGTTCAAACTGGGTGCTGTGGTGTGATGTTTACTTGGTCTGTGTTCTTTAAATACGGACTAAGCTCAGAAATGCAGAGTGAATCAGTGAGTGTAGCACACCAAGCCTGCCAGCTACACTCTACAATCTGTTTTTTTGTTTTATAATTTGACCCTGCTGTGTAGGACGCTTGATTCCGTGGGAAATTGACCATGAGTTACACGCAAACGTTGGGCTGCTGGTTGTTCAGTCCTGCTTAGTCATATACATAAGTACATGAAACTTAGTGTGACCACACAGATAAAACAGCCTAATGATTCACCGTGTTTAACCTAGGTCAAAGGAAGGATAACTCAGTGATTCTACTGATGTAATACTTCCTGCAGTACCCGTAACCTTGTCTACACCCAATGTTATCAAAGATGATGCATTTACAGACAACAGACACAGATTGTAGAAGTCTTTTATAAACTTCTTGTTCTCCCAAAAACGTGTAAAAATAATTTTGATTTGCAGCATAAAATAATTCAGTTATCTTTAACATGTTGGGTATCATCATCATAAATCATGTAATGAATAGAAATAAAAGGGAAGGGTAATTGCATATTCAAAGTGCTTTATGATTAATACTGTACTGGTGTTTGCACTTGTTAACTTACAAGAGAAAGTGAAAGTAACCATTCTGTCATACATGAACACAGCACACAGTGTTGTTATAACAGCATTACTATATCCTCTGCATTTAACCCATTCACCAAGTGAAGCAGTGGGCAGCCTGGAACACAGCGGCCGGGGAGCAGTGTGTGGGGACGGTACTTTGCTCAGGGTACCTCAGAGGTACTTAGCAGTTATGGGAATATATAACTTTAAAACAAACAAAAAAAACAGCGGAGGAAAATAAAAGAAATAAGAGGTTGCAAAAAAAATTGCAAGGTCAGCAGAAGAGATTCAACCAATAAAAGCAGTGGCAAACAAGAAAGCAGTATCAAAGAACAAATAACACAAAAGTAAAGTAAACATGCATTTAAAATTCTTTGAATGCAGGGTAAAGCCAATGAAAGAAAACATCATAAAATCTTGTTTGTGCTAAAGTGATAAAATGCCTATTTATTATGTTGTGATGTCAGAAATGCACCGAGCTAGTGTTAATTCATTAGAGTCAATATGTTTTTCTCCTGCCTCCCTGAATTGCTTCTAAAACTCTCTTTAAATATTTCAACAACAGCTTTGAGAGAAGAACAAATATGTAATAAATATATTCTAATCCTTTAGGTGCTTGGCCTTTTTTCATTAAAATCACTTCTTTATCTCTGTGTGCTTATAATGAGTTTCATCCTACTGCAGGGAAGAGTACAAAATGCAAAATGTTGCATTTTGTAAACCTAGACTGTTCTATGTTCTGTTCTTTTACCTTTCAGAGAACTACACGGTCAGCGGTCCAGAGGGTAAGACAGAATCGGTGGCAGCACTGCAACCCCAGGCCTCGCTCACATCCATCCACAGCAGCTCTCCAGGGCCCAAGCGCTCGGGGAATACACTGAAGAAGTGGCTCACCAGCCCTGTCCGCCGCCTCAGCCATGGCAGCAATGTCAAAAAGCTGCCCAGTAAGCAGAAGCAAAAGAGAGATGGACGCAAGAGCATCGACCTGGGCCCTCCCGAGGCACAAGACGACATTCTGGAAGAGGTAATGGAGGCGAAGCTGCTGAGGGTTTTCTGAAAGTGTTTCACAATATGCTTGATCTTCATCATCACTCTAATCACTCAGGATCCCCTGATAGCTATAAACTTTTAAGCAAAGTGAATGTGTAACTATTGGTACATTTATGGATTTTTTTTTATTAGTTCAGCTTGCTGGGTTGCACATTATACCCTACATTATGATGTAGCTATTATGTGTCCTGTGTTTTTTTTTTATTGAAGACTGTTACCGATGGCCTTGGACTATAATTTAGTATTGCATTAGTATTTTTCAATGATCTTTGGCTCCCTATGTATAAATGGTTGAGATTGCTGTTATTGTATGTATTTTGCAGGACCACTTTTGTGATGTGGTAGATGGTCTAAGAAGTGCAGATGGTATTGTTGGGACACCCATTTAAACAGCAGAGGACTTTAGCTGCACTCTTTCATTCACCATCTCAATTCTCTTTATGCAATCAGTGCTTCATGTAGAAAAACTGGCCCCTTGTTCTCTGTGTTGTGTGAGCGCGTCATTATGAGCGTGGCATGGCTGGAACAGCAGCCGCAGCAGTAGGCCAGATGATGTGGGGCAGATAGGACAGTGTGCATTAGCCAGGCCTTTTAGGGCCTGTGTGATGTGCACTGTGAAAGCACAAAGAGTCTCTGTAGTGGCGGGGCAGGAGCTGTGGACCCCAACACAATGACTCGCATTAACCCTGACCTGCCTCCCCTATGGAGGGGTTAGCAGTAGACTCCGTAAAGACGACGCCTTTTCAATGAAATAGTCTAATGTCATTTTAGAACCAAAAAGTGGTAGGTTGGCCAATAATTAAATTTACAAGGATTTGCATGTTACACTTTAGGGAAGTGCTGTGTGTTATAGAAAGTCCAGGGAACGATTTTCTTATTTTCCCCCGAAATAAGACTATATCTGCCTTCAATTTCTTATTTTTTTGTTATTCATCATGCACAGTATTTTATGTATTACTTTTATACACATTACAGTAATCCCCCACTATTTGCGGGGGTTATAAGAGCACCCGTGTATATTAAAAAAATGTGTCGTTGTGATAAAAACATATGCCTAAAAAATCCTATTTTCATAGTATAAAGCCTAAATATTCTCACAAATATGCTCCCAAAACATGTTCTTTTCATTTTAAACTCATTTGCCTTAAATAAAATGTAAATATAAACCTGTATCCAACCTGTACAGTTTACACTAAACTCCAGCAGTGGGGAGACTGAGAGAGAGAAGCTCTTCAAGCAAAGACTTTTGCACTCTTGAGAGTGCTGGGCCTCCACTGGCATGCCCCAGTGCTACTCCACAACGCCCCACTCCAGCAGCTAACACTCTGGAGGAGGGTGACTGGCAAGAAGGGCTCATCTACACAACATAACACGTAAACACACAGTTTATACAAAACAGTCTCTACTATTATGTTCAATAACTACCCCACCCTACAACACACACAAAAACACAAAGGCCAAATGGCCACTCACTTCTACCGCAAAGGCTGATGGGAGCCAGTCCTACCGTGTCGGCTCATCACAGTTCATGCACATGCATTTTCTTTGGTGTTGTTTTCATTGGCATAAGCAATTAAATACAGTAATAAATTCATTTAATTCACAGTAAGAAAAATACAGGGCTTTAAGAAGAACAAAACGAAAAATACAAGAACACTCCAGACACGGGAAATTTACATTTACATTTACAGCATTTATCAGACGCTTTTATCCAAAGCGACTTTCATTCCCTACCTACAGGGGGCAGTCTCTCCCTGGAGCAACTTGGGGTTAAGGGTCTTGCTCAGGGACCCAGTTGTGGTCTGCTGAAGGTAGGATTCGAACCCATGATCTCTTGGTCTGGAGGCAAGTATCCTACCCACTGAGCTACCACCACCTCTGGGCAGCAGCCTATCAGCGCCAAGGAAAAATAAATATCTGCTTGGATTGGCTACTTTCAAACCTCGTGCAGTGTTTCTGTTAGGGCGGGCGCTCAGCAACCCAGCATGAGGACAAGGTGGTGTGGCGGCCGAGGCTGGATGTGACAAAAGCAATAAAATACAAGGATATCTGCCTTTTCCACGTGTGTGTGTGTGTGGGGGGGTGGGGGTGTCAGCGAAAAATTATTCATTGAAATCGTGACTGAAATATGAATTGTTTGATATTCCATACATAATGGTGTGCCTACTGCCAGATTCACATTTAGGAGCCATATTCAGTTATTCATTTCACCAGAGAAAATATAGTCTCCTGCATGTCAAATGAATGGATTTTGTCTTTGAAAAGCTTTTTTGTTGGTCACAGATGGATGTTTTTTTTAAGCTCTTACTCCAAATACAGTGTATTAAAGCGCCAAAAATCTCTTGGACTCTTCAGTGATCAACTGTATTTATAGCCAAGCCACTATATTTAAAGGGGACATTGTGAGAGAAAGCAACAGTATAACAAAATGTTTTACCTTACTTGTCACTTTAGGGGTCGATCATGGCAAAATATCAGCTCTGGTTATTGGTTATGAATGCAACTGTTTATTTGGAACTGGTTTAGAATTATTTCTTGTCATTTTTAATAACTGCTCCTGAAACATTGTCTTGTGTTCCTTGTTTTTCAGAGGGCAAGAAAAGACGGAACACTTCCAAAGTCATCAGGAATGCAAAGCGGAGGAGAGGAGGAGCCAGAGGACGAGTCTCACACTCCTCTCCCTCCACCCATGGAGATTATCAAAGACCCCTCCACTCAGGAGGAGAAGGTATGCATAAACACTCTGTGGCTTGTGTACCCCCCCGCTTAGTAAAGTAGAACACTGTTTCAACACTGGGTTTATAGGACAGGGGAGGGTTAGGTGATAGTGCAGGCAGAAACCAAGTGTAAAATCTGCACTTTTTTAAAGATTTAGAGCAGCTCACGCTCTATCCAGCACAGAGCAGGACTATTGTAAACAAGGGCATGGTTAATATATTTCAAGAGATAATATACATTTTATATTGTATTTATACTTTCACAATTGATGTATAAAACACAGAGCAATATTTTATTGTTAATAAAAAATTATTATTAAAAACTACAAAAAAATGAACCATGAACATTATTTATTTAAATGTAAGATGTAAAATGTAAAACTGTATAAAGAATAAACAGTTAAAATTTGGGGAAAAAAAACAAATGAATAAAAAATACATATATTTTTTGCTTTGTACTGTAAACTTTAGTTTCTAAGAAATGCTGCATAACAAGTAAGTATAAGAGTTTGAAGGCAGTCACACATCTGCACACATCTGCCTTAGATTTCTTTTTTCTTCATTCACAGTATTTTACAGCGGCCATTCTATTGATTATATATTCCCTACATAATGGTGTTCCTAAGATTTGATTCACATTTAGAAGTAAAAAATAATTAAATCAGCCTTTAAATGAATGTCCTCTGTCTGAAAGACGTTTGTAGGTCACAGATGTCTGGTCTTATAAGCTGATCTTCACATACAATACTGCAGTCATTCAGAAATGTCACTCAACACAGGTTCATAAAGAGAACCCCATTGATTTTGGGAGCCGTATATACACACAGAGCGCACACACGCAGGTTCGGTGCAATTATCTGTATTTTTTTGTGTTCAATAGCACCTTTGTACACATATGACACATTTATGTGACGGACACATACCCCTTCAATAAAAACAGATCCTTCTCCCCTTCACTGGGAGTCACCCACACAGTGTGAATCTAGCACTTCATTTGTGATTTGAATTTCACACACACAGTGTTTCCCTCCCTAATGTTGAAATGCCTGTAATATTATGAGGAGCCTCCCTGGCTTCCAGTCTCTTAACCACAAAAAAATGTGCACTACAAAGGTCATTCTAATTACTACTAACGCCTTACTTCTGAAAGTTGTGAAACTCAAGGACACCCTGGCTCATGCGGTCTGACATGTTTGGGTGTCATTTTCCATAATAATGAGTTTTCCTTGCCCTGGCTGCTTGTCTGGAAATGTACCGCCAATGCTGGTATTGTGTAATCTTGTAGTCTCCCTTGCTGTGTTGCTGGATTAAGCACAGCACAAGAGACTAAAACAAGATCTAGTCCCTGCAACACTTGTGCTGTTAATTAGACACACAAGTTGGTTTCCTAAAATCCACATCTTCTGTCTTTCTGTCAGAGTTTGCTTCTTTGAGCTTTTCCTAGAGGCTTACCACTTTGTTGTTATCAGCACATCTCTCTCTCTCTCTCTCTCTCTCTCTCTCTCTCTCTCTCTCTCTCTCTCTCTCTCTCTCTCTTTTTTTTTTTCTTT
>JBBPCW010000002.1:11729252-11744365 GCA_037974425.1 Phenacogrammus interruptus
GTGTGTGTGTGTGTGTGTGTGTGTGTGTGTGTGTGTGTGTGTGTGTGTGTGTGTGTGTGTGTGTGTGTGTCTCCACAGCTCTTCAATCTCCTATCGAGTATCAGAAAGAGAAGAGCAGCTCCCTGACACGGAACTCCTCCTGCGGGGGGCGCAGTGGTCTGTCTAACAGCAGGCCAAGCTCTACGGCTTCGGTTAGCCCAGAGAAACCCCCTCTATCAGGACGGGGCTCAGCCCCGTTAAAGCTATCTACCTCCAATGGCAGTCCCTGCTTTGAGCCCCACAAGCACTCCGACAGATACGAGAGCTCCAAGGTGAGTGCGGATGCATTCCATTCACTCGCACTGTACATGTGTATAAAACTGAGAAGACGAAGTTCTCTTTGACTTTGACACTTCTTCAAATGTATCTGGTAAGTCTGAGAATGTTCCTAGTAGGAGTGGACAGTCTGGCTCAAACCTATATCAGTACTTGGGCAGTAATGATACAATATACAAAACAATATTATTCATAAAAGAACTACTATTATGGTCATATGTGTTCATTATTTACACTGGTTTTATTAAATTTGGGTTTGGCTTTTTGGCTAATAGCAGCATCCATTTTATAGGACGACATCAATATACCTATATCAGTATACCTCCCAATATATCAGTATACCTCCCGCTGTGCATCTATAAACTTTAACTGAGGGTTTCGGGGGAGTTCTGTTAATGTGCATTAACACATTTGCTGAGAGCAGTGTTGCTGCAGAAGTAGGATATTATTAGCGTGTTTTTTGGCCTAGTTTGCTTTGGCTCCAAAGGCTTGTGTTTGATCTTCTTTAAAAACTCTGTAGATCTGGCACGTGTTAATCTGTATTGTATTAGTTTACTCATTAACTACAATGGATCAATTGGTAACTACTCTTTACAGTGTGTTTTTCTGTGTGTGTGTGTGCATCTGTGCATGCGTGGCTTCTCCCTCCCTCCATCTCTCTCTCACTATCTTGCTCTCTCTCTTTCTCTTTCTCTCTGTAGCATGATGGAGTTGGCTGTAATGGTATGTCATCCTCCATGATGGTGACTCAGGACTACAGTGCACTGAAGGAGAATGAAATCTGCGTCACACAGGGTGAAATGGTGCAGGTTCTCGCAACCAATCAGCAGAACATGTACCTGGTGTACCGGCCCGCCAACAGCCAATCACCTGCTGCCGAGGGCTGGGTGCCTGGCAACATTCTCGGCCCTCTTACTAAATCCATCATAGACACTGCTGCTGACTCAAACATCAAGTAAGTGTCAATCAACGCTAACTGGAGCTCTGATTGGATTGTTAAACCAAGGCTCCACCCTTCTTTTGAATACCCCCACCCTTTTTTGTTGGAACTAACCTGGATATGTTGGACCATGAGGAGCTGTTTAAGTTTTTTCTTGATATTTTTCTTTTTTTTCCCCCCCAAAATAAAAAGTGAATAATTGAAAGGACTATAGAAAAGAAAACCTTGTTTTGGTTTAGACAGAAGATGTTGAAGGAATCTTACATCAGTGTGGAAACTGAGACGTCTGGACTGTTATTTCTGTTTCTAACACCACGTTTCTGTTGTTTCTTTGTTTTGGTTTAAATCTTTTTTTGAAAGACAAAAGAAAACATAGGCCCTCTGATGGACTTGGAATAGTTTCTCCTGATGGAGAAAGTTTCTGTTATTGTCTATGGCAATTTTGTACAGATTATGTTGTTTTAATCTTTTTTTTTTGTTAATTTTCAGTTCAGTTTTATTTTATTTTGGTTTTGTTTTGTTTTTTTCCTTCATCAAAGATGTTGGCCATTTACTGTAAATACTTTGTGTTGTTCACTCTTATCAGTACATTCCTGTAAAAAGTCTTTTGCACTATTTAAGAGAACCCTTATTAATGAAGTCAGTTTTGTGCAATACAATGATGATAGTTGCAATGTTCAGCATTGTAGTTAATAATAGTTTTAAATGTATTATTTTAAATATGTAAAATAAAATTTTGACATGAGCATGACGTAAAAAGTTGAAGTCAGTTGATCTTTGTCTGTATGACTAGTTCCTAGTCATGATTCCCAGATCACACGAGTGGTATCTCACTCATTAAATGAAACATAAAAATAATCTATATTAAGTAAAAAAGTCCTTTAGTTCAGTGTACACTGAATTCACTAGCTCACAGGCATCACAAGCGAAATACAGCTGATTCATGTTTTTTTTAACTTAATTTTATTTACTTATTTTCTGAATTCTTGTAGTGTGTAGTTCCCTTTAATTTGAGTTTGTACTAACCACACTGGTCCTTGACAATGTTTGTGTATGATGCAGCATCAGACCTCGTTTTGCCTGATCTTACTCTTTCAGCTGAGCTGACCTATACCTATATGCGCTCATGAGGACTGTGCTGTTTCTTCATAAACTCTGTGTCCACCATGGTGTAAGAGCATGACAGCTAGAAGTAGCCATGGTTACGTTCACATTACCAGGTTAAAATGGCACAAATCTGATCGTTTCAAAGATCTTAGATCAGATGTCAGATCTGATTTGTATCCAGGCAACTTTAATGAGTGCATTATCTCCATCACACTTGCATGTGTACATTATATCCTCATCCTGTGTGAAGTTTCTGCCTGATAAAAAGCCACAGAAGCATTACAACATAATCTAAACCACCTCTTCCCTATAAGTGAACAGCTAAAAGCTGATCAGAGCTAATTAACTCTGAGATGAAGGTGTTTCTATTCCATTCACTCATTTCCATTTCAGGGCCCAGGATTGGCTCTGAGCCAGTTAGCAAGAAGGCTTGTAATGTGAATGTAACCTATCAGTACATCAAAAGCTGCTGTTAATGCAAACTAATATGTAATAAGATCAAATGAATCACCTGCTTGCTTTTTGCTAAATTCCCTCAATGAGATCTCAGTAGCTTGAATGTATTACTTTTCCCTGACCTCTCGCTGTAAGGTTCGTAAGGTTTGACCAGATCATGTTTTAATATAACAGGAAGTCTCTCTCATGGAACACACTCCGCGCCCGCAAGCGTGCTGAGAAGGAGAGTGGGGGCAAAAGTGACTCAAAGCTTGAGAATGGACTGCGTAAGCCAAGGGACATTCTCAGCAGCAAGGTCACTGTAAAAGTGAGTAGTGGGGTGTGTTTGTGCCGCCGGAGGTGTAGCGTGTTTGCACCCTAACCTGTGTGTAAAATGGCCACATCCCGAATGCTAGAGGATGCCACTCACTATTGCATAAAGGACATTTCTCTCACACAGTTTTTGTTTGTGGATGCCAAACAAACACATTAACAAAAATTAATTCAGAATTCCACAGTTATTTTCTTCCCCGGAGAGCAATCAAGACAGAACCCTTCCTCACTGTACTCACTGTAAAGTGCCCCAAATGGGTATTTAGCTCTGTTCCTGGAGGGCTGCTGTCCAGCACAGTTTGGTGATTCAACTCATCTGTTAACTGCCATAGTTCAGAGAAGTTACTGAACTATTCTGAACACCAGACTGAAGCTGGACACACCATATCTAGGGAATGGTTGGAGCAACACTGTTCATCCCTCTTTATGGCCAGGTTGTAAGCTGTCTAATGTCACTCTCTCTCTCCTCCTGAACCACAGGAATCTCACAGCTCAGAGGAATCAGAATGTGAGGATGAACTAGACCCCAAAACTAGCATGGAGGTAGAGCTTCAACATACGCCTCAATGCATGCTGTCCTCACATAGTGTGTAGTTTTAGCCTGTGGTGGTATTTCTGTTAGCGTGACAGAAGACCAAAGAGCAACGCCCCAATAAATAACATTAATAAATTCAATATCAGGACCATAAAGGTGTGAGGTATGAGAAAGGTGCCCAGCTTTAATCAATAAATGGCTGTAGAAGATGCGAGGAAAACAATTGATGTTTATTATTATTATTATTATTATTATTATTATTATTATTATTATTATTATTATTATTATTATTGTCACATCGGGTCTCACTTAATTTAGGTTTCTCATTTTTTAAAACACTCTCCTGCACAGTGTGTGTGTGTGTGTGTGTGTGTAATCTCTCACTTTGTGGAGCACTTCGAAGGTTAAATGTCACTGCATTTTAACCTTCATTTTTCTATTTTACAGTTAATGAATCCCAATTTTATTCAACAAGGTAAGACTGTGTATGACTTGTACTCTCTGACTGCACGAAAACTTCTGTTGAGACATTAGGATGTATCATGAGAGGCATAAGAATGTTATTGAATAAGATAATTCAATACATTTCTAGCCATTTTTCTTGTAAGCGCTTTTAACTAGTAAAACTGCAAACAAGTAATGATTGTCATAATGAACAGTTTTGTTGAAGCATACAATATTTAGACAACAATTAAAAAGATTTAAATTCTGTTCTAATGACACTATTCAGTGTTGTGAAACAGAATGTGTTGAGTTCTGGTATGTTTGTGCTGTGAAGTGGCTCCGGAGTTCCTGATCCCTCTGGCCGATGTGACGTGTGCACTGGGGGAAACGGTGGTCCTGTGCTGTAAAGTCTGTGGCCGCCCAAAACCCACCATCACTCTGAAAGGTCCTGACCAGAGCCTGCTGGTCAACAACAACCGCTTTACCATCAACATCCGGTAAACACAGCAAGGAAGAGCATCATGACACTGACGGCTTTAATGCTTGTTATAATCAAATAAAGATATTAATTAACATAATAGAAGTGAAAGTGACCATTTGTCATACGTGAACACACCACTGCACACAGCACGAAATTCAACCGCTGCATTTAACCCGTTCACCAAGTGAAGCAGGGGGCAGCGCCCGGGGAGCAGTGTGTGGGGACGGTATCTTGCTCAGGGTACCTCAGTGGTGCCTAGCGGTCTTGGGAACCGAACCCGGACTTTCTGGTCGCAGGGCGAATGCCTTAACCACTAGGCTACCAGCTGCCCCTGATAGATAGATAAACATCTTTCATTGACATTCATTCCATACAGACTGTGTGGTCTTTTAACAAATGATGTTCAAATTATACTATTTAAGCTAAATCAGCACCTAATTACATGTTCCAGGCCATACAATGGTTCATTAGCTCAGTTGTGGTTTGCAGGGGATGAGCAAGTGACACACAAACTACATGTATTTGTAGATGAGAAAAGGTGCTGTCTGTCTTTTTCTTACTTTTGTTGTGTTCTTGTATCTGACATGTTGTGTGTTTTTCCAGGGAAACGGGTGATATTTTGTTAAAGATCTGTAACTTAATGCCCCAAGACACCGGCATCTACACCTGTGTTGCCATTAACGAACATGGAACAGCCTCATCCTCCGCATCGATTAAAGTGCAAGGTAATGCAGAAAAACAGAGCAATCTGGACTTTCTCCAGTTTATCTTCTGCCCATGGGCCTGTGGTGCTTTTATTCCGCTTCAGCATTGATTACAGAGCAGCAGGGTAATGTGGAAAAAGACCACAGCTTCTAGCTCTCTGGATAAAACAGCATGAACAAAGAGAATCAGCCTGTTGCTTTATTAGGATGTTTTTGAACTGGTTAATACCTTGACATTTTAAAACAGTAACTGAAATAAAAATGCAAATAAGTAAATAAACAAAAGTGACATAAAAGCAGTAACTGACTAAGATAAAGTAATCAAAATAAAACCGATTCAACACTGAAACATACGAAGATGACTCAAACTGCTACTAGAGGATATCTTTAAAATTTTTTGTGTGATGAAGAGAGCAAACATCTCTTAAAAAAAAAAAAAACTACAAATCTTTTAGTGGTGAGCCACTAAAAGATTACAAGATTAAAGTAGTTCTCTCTAGTTCGGACCCCCACTTCATCAAGCTGTGCTCTGCTGGGGATGTGCTCCTCCCAGGCTGGGTACATTTAGGCAGCAGAAGGGCTGATGTCCCTTGTACCTGAATCAATTATGATTTAACTTGTAAATGAAACTGGTAGCCAGTGAAGAAAGTCAGCAATACATGATTACCTACTTCCAGTAGCACTGTTCTTGTACTCTGACCTCTTCTAAAACTTGAATTATTTTAAAGAGGTCTGTAATTGGTTTAAATTGTAAAATGTGTGTTTTTAAGAAATCTTAAGAGTCTGTAAGAATTCTTGGTTCAGTTGAGGAGTTCCATTGTCACTAATTCAAATGCCAAATGTGCAGTGCAAAGATTTCTGGGGGGCTTTAGGGCTGTCGATGTCTGACTACTGTTGGTTTTTGTCAGGTGTTCCAGCAGCTCCAGCACGTCCGGTAGCGCAGGAGGCCAGCGGTACAGCAGTAGTGGTACACTGGCTCCCACCCTCCAGCTCCGGAAACTGCGCTGTAACCAGCTACACCGTGGAGTACAGACAAGAGGGTAGCCTGGACTTTTCCCACATGCATTGCTTTATCAGTATACCTTTAGTAAAATGCACAATCTGTAATCCATATCTACTATTGCCTTAACACTACAACAGACTAGAGAAAATGACAGATGTTGAGATGTTGTGTAAAGTTGTTCAGTTGGTATGTGGGAAATCCTGCTGCTATGTGTTTTCTTTGGCAAAAAGTCTTATCTACATTCCAGGGTAGAAGGATTGAGTCATTTTTGCATTTTTTGGCTCAGGGAAGTGCTTAGTTGTGCTTAGATTAAATATCCCTAAAACAAACATTACAATAGGACTTAAAGAACAGCATACTCAAGCTTTAGTGTGAAATGAGAAAAAAGGCAACCTCTCAAAACAAACCAAAAATCATTACCAACATTTTTTTTTTCTAATGTTTAGGTTTTTTTTTTTTAAAAAAAAACAAATCTTTACTAATTGTTTATCTTGTTTTTAATCACGTCATAATTATTGGCAGTCCTACATTTACTATATGTGCAACCGCCCTTTGACAGCTTAACAGCATCAATTATTCTATTCTAATTAATTAAAAGAATGGAGAATAATCTAAAACGTCCTGGTGCTGATGGATTCTTTGATGCCATATATCCTAATGAGGTTCTTTAGAGAAAAAAAATCAGCCACAAAATATCATAACATCATCTTCCACAGAACTTAACAATGAAGATTTCTCTTCATTACAACCCTTCTGCCAAATCCTCCTTGAATTTTTGTTGTCTCTTTATTCCTACTCCTCATTATGTGTGGGGGTAAAATGCACTTGCCTACTCTTCCAGATTACGTTTCAGTTAATTTAATCTACATAATTACTGTCTAGTCGGTATGGCCAATGGTAAAGCTTTTTCTTTTTTGTAGCCATTTTCTAATGTATGACAGTCAACACACTTTTTATCCACTTGATACTTGATTTTGATGCAGAATTAAGGAAAGTTGGCCTCTGTGTCATCATATTCTCAACTGAAATAAAAAAGTAGTGGAACACATACCTAGTTTACTTTTTGTTCATAATGCTTTCTAGGTGTCCCAGCAGTTATAACATGTGTGGTGGTGCTACAAATGTGATAAAGTAATGGTTAGATTTTCTCATTTTCATTGTGAGATTCACCACAAAGACAGTTTTTCATGACCTTTATTCCCATCTTTACTAAGGGTGTCAACTAACTGTATTAGACTGTGTTTATTACTACTAGATCTCTGGTAAACGATGGCACTGCTGTATTGCAAAAGACATATACATAATATAAATAACATGTAAGGACCAGCATTATATTTCTGTGTGCAGACTCGCTGGTGTGGCAGCAGTCGGTAGTGTCCACAGCAGATGTGTGTGTGAAGATTGAGGATTTGATTCCAGGTGGGCACTACCAGTTTAGAGTCAGAGCCAACAACCCCTGGGGCATCAGTGCCCCCAGTGAGCCCTCCAACATGGTCACACTGCCCAGCTGTGGTTAGTGCTACATATACACTTTTAGCAAATAGTATAAATGTTATATTAAATATGAATCAAATATGTAATTGTTATAAAGTATTATGTTTATCAGCAGTTTACACATTTTTAAAAGATATATTGAGATATATTTATATCTAATTATATGTCAATGTTCCTGCGCAAAGTTTCAACGTATGAAGGAACTGGAATCCAGTGGAAAGACAACTTTGAATCAGCGTTTACAGAAATCAGTGAAATTGGAAGGTGAAAGATTATTTTCTTATTATTATTATTCATATAATAAACATTTTCTGATAATAATTATTTATTAATTTTTATTCTTCTTCCCCTTTGGAGTCCATACAACTTAGTATTTTTAGCAACAAAATCAGCCACGACGTCTTTATTTATTCTTTTTGTCTTTGTCTCTCTCTGTCTGGACTCAGGGGCCGTTTTTCTGTTGTAAGGAAATGTCTGCATAAGGCCAGTAAGAAGGAAGTGGCTGTGAAGTATGTCAATAAGAAGATGCAGAAAAAAGAGCAGGTGGCTCATGAGGCAGATATCCTGAAACGTGTTCAGCACCCTCAGCTGGTGGCCCTGATCGACATCTATGATTCACCCACAGCCTACATACTTGTCCAAGAGATGTGAGCCTGACAGAAGCTACACAACACAATTTGGAAAACAACCTACCTTACTGCAGAGCACTTTTAATAATCATACCTTTTTTGTAATATATAAAGCAAGATATTGATGGGTCTTAGTAGATTTAAATTACTAAGTTACTTCCGACATGCTGCATTCATTCTAGGTGTTATTAGGTCTATGGACTGACCTGCCTATTTTGTGTCCAGGTTGGAGGGAGGACGCCTGCTGGATTACCTGGTGGCCCATGATGAGCTGATGGAGGAAAAAGTGGCATTCTTTATAAAAGATACCCTGGAGGCCTTACAGCATCTCCACACCTGCAAAGTGGCTCACTTAGACTTGAAGGTGAACGTTTAAAACCATACCCTTGGCTTTAACATGAAATTATTTATTCTTAGGGAATGTACTTTTGTCAAAGCTTGAGAGTCTTTCAATTCTAACATCGTCACCACCATAACAAAAAGGTCCAAAAGCGCTAGTTTTATTTGCTCGTATACCGTTTGATGCCTTTCTGTTGTGTGAACATTTCATTACAAAAAGTCCAAAAATACAAGGTATAAAAAAAAATATTGTAGCATAAAATCCTGTGACACTGCTGTGAAAAGAATGCTTCTTTTCTTCTTCTTTCCGTCCTTGTATTTCATGATAAGGATTGCTATTTAAATGAAGTTGTCATTTATAAGACACATGGAAGCCTTTTACTGCAGTTTTATGAATGAATTCCCCCTCAGTTTTCCTCTCCTCTTCTGTTCAGCCTGAAAACCTGATGGTGGATCTCCGCATGCCTGTTCCGTGTGTAAAGCTTATAGACTTTGGGGATGCGGTGCAGATATCAGGGCATCGCTATGTGCACCTCCTGCTGGGGAACCCTGAGTTTGCAGCTCCTGAGCTGATCCAGGGCACCCCGGTCTCTTTATTCACGGACGTGTGGAGCGTCGGGGTGCTGGCCTACGTCCTACTCAGCGGCGTCTCTCCATTTCTGGACGAAAGTCTGGAGGAGACCTGCGTCAACATCTGCAAACTTGACTTCTGCTTTCCAGATGAGTACTTCTGTGGAGTGAGTCGGGCAGCGAAGGATTTCATAATGTCGGCTCTGAACCAGGACCCCAGGAAGAGGCCGAGCTCGTCTGCATGTCTGCAGCATAAATGGGTGAATGCTCACAGCGGAGACTACTCCAAAACCCCGCTGGACACAGGCAGGCTTGCAGCTTTTATTGACAGACGCAAGCAGCTGCATGACGTCAGGCCCATCACTAATATTAAAGGCCTGGTCAGTAGCACTATGGGACACACCATATGAGAGTGAAATACACATTGGAGAAAAGGGTGACAGACGTTGTAGGGTACACACCACTTAAAAATGATGGTTCTTAAATGGTTCTTGGTTTAGATGTATGGTTCTTGGAAATATCTTTGGTATTGTACATTTAAATTATGGTTAGGTTCTTTAAAAGAGTTCTTTACACTCTCAAACAAGATGGGTTTTTTAAGAACCATGGTTTCGCTTTATAGAAGCCCTTATGACACCATTATTTTGTGAACACTACCAACATGTCTTTACTGTATACAGAAATGTGTGGATGTGTTAAAATATGGTCTAAGCAAAGCAGGGATTGAACACCCTGACCCAGTGAGGCTTCAAGTCTGCAGTGAATTTGGAAACATAATTTTAGAATGAGTTACCACTGCCTGCCTAGAGGACATGCACTCTCCAGAGCTTAAGGATGACATCTAGTGGCTGGTAGGGGCTAAATTAGAGAGGCCTGTATAGTTAACCCCTGGTAAAAAGTTCACTAAAGTATCATAGAAGTGTCCTCAGGTGAGGTGTATCACTGTGTTGGGTATCTGTTCTAAATGTTAGCCATTTAAAACAATCTCAGAGACAAAGAAAGTTAGTTTAACTTTTGAATGTACAGTAATATAGAATGTGGTTTAACATATTTAGCACTGTTTTCTAGAAAATGCATTGTCTGTAGATATAGGACAGCAGATATTTTTACAGGTTTAATATGAGATTAATGGAATTATATGGGATATGAAACAGTTTGAATTTTCACCACGGCCTACATGTAGTAATAGGCTCTAGCCTATGCATAGGGTTTACACAGTATCACTTTGGCATCACTCAGTTTAGTAATTGATCAGAAGCTTGGTTAATTGTCCATTCATTCCAAATATTTTACAGTTGTTTTGTACATCCCTGATTGCTGCATTTGATTTGTAGGTCAATCAGTTGATCATCTGATTCGCCCAACTTTTATTTCTTCCTATATATATTCCATGATGAAGGAAAAAAAACCCTAAGCCTTAAATATGTTTATGCCCTTTTTACCCTATTTATATAATTTAAGTGACAGTCTGTATATTTAATAGTTTTATTTATGATTGTTTGATGTCTGAATGTTACAATGTCACATTTGATGTGGCAGGAAAATCCCGTATTTTAATTTGTGTAGTCTTATTGGACAAAACGGCAGGAACACCAAGGACATTTGCTCACTCGTTTTGAACTCCTATTTTGGATTTTGGCAAAGGTAACCCATATCTCCTGTTGTAATCTCTTCACAATGACCGAGACCAAGTGGGAAGCAATGTTTCTTGTGGCCAAACCCAGAAAATTCAACACATCAGACAATAAACAGTAACACATCCAAATTAGTGTATCATAACTGTTATGTATATGTAACTGTTTCTAATTCTGTCACACATATCATTCTTGTTCATGTTGTTTGTGTTACATCGTCGAACCCACAGGTTGCGGGACAGATCCTGTCTATTATCAGATTTAGCTGCTGATAGTTGTGTGTGAAATTGCAGTTCATGGATGGGACGATTCTTTGGAAACCTCTAAAGTGGAGTGACAATGTTCTGGAACTAATAGGGCAATCAGAAAAACATCACAGTCAGTGCTCAACAGACTAGATTTGTTATATGGTACCAAATACAGTTTCATCATGGATCACACTTGCTCAGAAATCCAGAATCCAGAAAGCTTTGGCAGAAAGCATCACAGTAATGAATGTTGCTACATGAGAGCATGATCTGAGACTATCGGTGGGATGACTGTTCAAACGTACCAAGGCTCAGAGATTTACTCTCTTCAGTATTCATGTTTCATTCAGAATTACCTACATGCTATGTGGTATGATGCACCTAACATTTGCTAGTATACCACGATGTTTGCTTTGTTGATTTGTAGGGCAATGCAGCAAACTCCGAGAATTACTTTAGGAATATTCTGCAACAAATAAAACCTGCTATTGTCATTTTAGTCATATTAGTATTGTTGTACATAGCAACGTGTACAATTTGCATACCAAAATGGAAATGTTCTTTCTTGAATCATACGGGCTGTTTGTTTGTCACTGGATGTTTAATAAACAGTGCTTGTTTTTAGAAAAGAAAAAAAAAGCTTCCACTGGTGTTATTTTGAGGGTTGGGTCTGTCCAGGAATAAACTGAATTCCAAATCAAGCAGGGACATGAAACTGAAACTGAAAACAACTACAGGAAAGTGAACTATTTGCTTCTTGTTTTGGAGCATCTATCTGAGATACTGACGTACATTTGAACCTTTCAGATTCGTTTAAATTAACACTGACTTTTAAATGAACAAGTCATCTCTGCTATACACATAAGACCATTTACAGCATTTTAATTTTACTTTAAATTTTTCTGCATTTCTATTTTTACCATTGCTGTTCTTTTTTCTATATCTATATACACAAAAGTATTGGGACACATGTGTTTTACAGGGCTTGGCCCCATATTTCCAGTGAAAGGCAGTCTTAATGCTTCAGCATACCAAGCCGTTTGGAAAAGTTGGGGAAGAATCTTTTCTATTCCAGCATGACTGTGCCCCAGTGCACAAAGCAAGCTCCGTAAAGACATGGGTGGATGAGTTTTGTGTGGAAGAACTTGACTGATCCTGATCTCAACCCCATCCACCACCTTTGGGATGAACTGGAGCGGAGATTACGAGCCAGGCCTTCTCGTCAATCATCAGTGTCTGACCTCATACATGCTCTACAGAATAAATGGACTAAATGGTCCCACAGAAACTCCAAAATTGTGGAAAGCCTGCAAAGGGTCTCTTCTAGCTGTTCTGTGTTTAACCTACTCACCAAGTGAAGCAGTGGGCAGCCAGGAACATAGCACCTCGGGTACCTCAGTAGTGCCACTGGCAGTCCTGGGTTTTAAACCCACAACCTTTTGATCACAGGGACAACTCCCTTAACACCAGGCCGCCAGCTGCCCTTAAATCAACTGTAGGCCATTTCTCTTTACATTTTACAAACAATACAGCAAATCAGTCTGTGTTGTGAAAGGACACAGTGACATCTAGTGTGACGTCTGAATATTTTTTTCTCTGTGAGATTCAAACTTCATCTTCTGTGTAGAACCGAGTCCGAGGATTTGGAATCGACTCTTTGTAATCCTTTGAAATGAATCAGAGAATCGAATCTTCATGGGTTTGACTCCCCATTCTTCTCGTCCAGTGAAATAATGATCACATGACGACTTATGGGCGTTTGATTGACTGTTTCATGATGTATACCAATGTATGTAATAAAGAATGAAGAAAGAATAAAACACATATAATCACATGTTTGTACATAGAAGATGTATTTTTATTAGGATTTGAATGTATTAATTGTTATTATTGTTAATGTTAATACGATTCAGTTCTTTCACATGCCTAATTCATATTTTGTACTAGGGCTGCATGATTATAGCCAAAATGATAATCACGATTATTTTTTATCAATATTGAAACCACGATTATTAATCACAATTATTCATTATTTTAGGTAAAACACATTTTTATGTCACTTTCTATTTAAACAAACAGTAAGTGAACAAAATGAAACCTAAAATAAGAATAAAAATAATACAATAAAATTTACCCAGGATAAAGGCCTTACAAAAAATAAACATGCAACTGCAGAGTGCAATCATAACGTGCAAACAAATGGAAAAAAAAAGAAGCGTATGCAGAAAAGGCACATATAACAAGGAACAAACTACAGGCCTACAGACGACACACACACTCACGCACGCACCCACACAGACACACACGTTCACTCACACACAGGCACACACTCTCTCACGCATGCACGCGCACACAGGCTCACACACTCTCTCACACATGCACGCGCACACACACACACAGGCACACACACACACACTCTCACAAACACATGCACGCACACACACGCACTCACATACGCTCCCTTTTTAGGCAGCTTACTGAAGCCATTATCTCTTGTTCGCCCCCTTGTGGTTGGCTGACTTATTGGTTGAGAAAGCACTTGATCTCATGTGCAGCAGAGCTGCAATTCAAATCGCCGACGATCATCTTAATTTAATCATGCCAGCCAAAATCATGATCGTGATTAAAATTCGATTAATTGTGCAGCCCTATTTTGTACCCCAAGTCCTTGTAGCAGAAATATATTAATCCCTGCAAAACTATTTTCCTGACGTGAACTGAAGAGGAAAGTCTTTAAGAGAAGGCTGAAGGGTGTAAAAGGATTTATTTTTATGGCCTAAACCCTTTAACCTGTGTTTTCAGTGCTGTTGTCTTGAAAAGGTGATGAAGACACAGGGGTGCCCATCACTGTGACATATTTCTGACTATTTTTGAGGACTTTTGCTGAAAGCGTTTTCTAAAAGAATGTGTATATGACATATTCTATATGCAAATTTGTGTAAGTATCTGACATTTTGTAGCGAACAACAATACATTCTTAGGTTGTGCTCATTTTTTCCAAGGTTACCAATATTTGCAGGATTACAGGCAATATATGCAGGATTTCTACATCACAGTACACATTTCTGCTCTGTATTAAGAGAGGAGTTTCATAGTAACTGCAAAGTGGTGAGCGCATTGGTTCCTAACCCCTAGGTGGTATGAGGACCCCTCTGCTTTGCATACCAAGCCGTTTTGGAAAAGTTGGGGAAGAATCTTTTCTATTCCAGCATGACTGTGCCCCAGTGCACAAAGCAAGCTCCGTATAGACATGGGTGGATGAGTTCAGTGTGGAAGAACTCGACTGGCCCATACAGAGCCCTGATCTCAACCCTATCCAACACCTTTGGGATGAACTGGACCAGAGATTGCGAGCCAGGCCTTCTCGTCCATCATCAGTGCCTGACCTCATAAATGCTCTACAGAATAGTCCCTTGTCTACACACATTTTAGTCTTAAACTCTTGTATTTTTTATATGATTTATTATGTTTATTTATTATCTATTTTATTCATGTGTTACGTCACACAGCTGGTGTTGTGTAATAAGTTTGAGTCATTATTATTTTTCATTTACAGCATTTATCAGACGCTTTTATCCAAAGCGACTTCCATTCCGTGACTACAGGGGACAGTCTCCCTGGAGCAACTTAGGGTTAAGGGTCTTGCTCAGGGACCCAGAGGTGCTATGCTGGAGGCAGGATTCGAACCTGCGACCTCTTGGTCCGGAGGCAAGTATCCTACCCACTGAGTTATCTCCACCGCTTTTCAGTAGTGCTGGTGTCCTGATGTAGTGTAATAGGTTCTAAGAGTCAGTAGTGGTATTTTTCAGTAGTGCTGGTAACCTGGTGTTGTGTAATAGGTTCTAAGAGTCAGTAGTGGTATTTTTCGGGAAGGGTGTTTTTCAGTAGTGATGGTCTCCTAG
>JBBPCW010000002.1:11758085-11768135 GCA_037974425.1 Phenacogrammus interruptus
GGGTTTAACATTTGTATTTTGGGTCAACATCATCGAAGTTGTTTAGAGTGAAGTGTGTGGTGTTGTGTGATTGCTGTAATATCATTGTCAAAATAATGTAAAATAGCTAAAGCTTAAACTCAGTGGACGTCTCGAGTCTGCGCTCTGAATCAAGTTGGTCAATGAGCTCTAGTGATGTGTCTTCAGTCTGATTTAATGTATTTTTCTAAGTATCTAAAGGTCTGTAGTAAAATGTTGTTGAATACTGGGTGCATCTCTTTGAATGCTATGGATTGTTAAAGATATCAACAAAAATTTTCTCGGTTTTCCAGTTGGAATGGTGCTGTGCTACCATCATTCAAATGATTGTAACCGTTTAAGATACAGCTTTGACCAAGATATAATTTTAAAGCTTATTTTCTCATCTTTTTAATGATCCCAAATCCTCAGTTTTGAATTTTGGGTCACTGTGACTCATTTTGCCAGATCAGGTCACATATTAAACCTTCTTTGCACACCAATTATTGTAGAGGTTTTTTTTTTTTCTTCACATATTTGCAATCTCTGCACGCATTTCTTTATAAAAATATTCACCAGCAACAGAAAATTGAACAATTGACGTGAATAGAAGAAAACATGCTGTATTATTTCTTTTGTCTGTTTGTAATGATGGACTGCGGCCCCTTTTTGTAGTTTAGAATGATTCATCGCCTGTCAAGAGAACAAAATATTTCATATCGCACACCCCTTTTTCACAGAAATGAGATCCATAGCTCCTCTAAACCTTGTTACAGCTCTGTTAAGATATTATGAATGTTATTGCATAGAGATACTTTCTTAGCCATATGAAAAGGGACATTTTGTCTGTGCTGACTTGCCTGCATTGGTTGCCAGTCAAATACAGCAAAGATGTATTGTTTGTTTTGAAGGCTCTACTAGAAAAAGCCCCACAATATTTATCTAATCTTCCTCATCCCTGCTTGACAAACTGCTCCCTTAGATCTTCTGCTCAGTTCCTTCTGTTCATCCCTTGGTTAAATCTCCTTTAAATACCTATTTTTATACACTTGCATTTAAATTATACACTTGCATTTATGCTTTGTTTTAGTTTTTATTGATATATATTTTACAACCGTTACAAAATATTATACAGGACCTTGATGTAACTCGTATTGCTTTTAAATGAATAAACCGGACTTGACTTCTTATGGAAAGGCTAATGTTTACAATGAATATAATGATACTAGGGATGTTTCTCTGAAAGGGGAATTTACTTTTTTATAATAATTTAATTAAAGGGGTTTAATGAGAAAAAATGTGTTGTAAAGAAACATGAAGACTTAGCCTTCATAGTTCTGGTGATGGGAACCAGGGCTTTCAATGTCTACCGCACGCACATCCATTTTCCACTCAAAACAACCAGTGAAATTACACGTTCTGTTTTCTGGGGGGGTTTTTTACGTGTAGCGTTGATCAGTGCTAAAGTAGTGGTGAAAAAATCTTTTCTTTGTTGACTATTTTGCCTTACAGTCCCTTTGTTCTCCAGTCTTCCATGGTTTAAAAATACATTTTAGACCAACCTCTTCTCCCAAAAACATGTAAAGATTAGTTATGTGAGGTGTCGAGCGATATTTTTGTTACAATTTCATGTAATGTACATTAAACTTATGTAAAGCAGCTGCTAGCGATTCAATGAATACTTGAATAGAATGGCTCATTTCACATCAAACCATTGACTTGACTTTGTTTACATTTTAACAACTGAATTATTAAGTCTTAGGGTTTTCTTTTTAGAGCAACAGTTCATTGATTGATTATATATATGATGAATTTCACCTTGATATTTCAGTGACTTGTCCGGTTCATGCACATTTTAAACCTGTCTCGGGCTCTCCCCTGGACAGACCGATATATATCTATCTCATCCTACTTTTGCTTTTTAGATAAACATTATTTTAATACCTTGTTAAATCACATTTTTTTTATTCTTGTTTTGTTTTTCTTGTTTGTATGTAGTTTGAAACAATCAGGTATTCACACTGGTAATCCCTGGCCTCCTTATAAAGAGAGGACTCCTTTGCATCCATGCTACAGAGGGCTGGTGCGACTGCTGCACTGCAAAACACTGCACATCGTAATCTTTACCCTGCTGTACAAGGTACTGAACATTATGCTCCCTTCTTTCCATCCAAATGACTTAACTAAGCTAATCCTAATACCTTCATTAAAAGGGAACTGTTTTTTTCCCCTCTTCTTCTGTAAAGTTACTTTTTTGGTTGAAAAACCTTTGTACTAACAGTGCCTATATATCCAAGTACAGTTTAAATGTGTGTTAACTAAGTATTAACACACATTTAAACGTTCATAATTTAAAATAAACCATCTTGCTTCATTAAATCTTTGTTTTCCCCTTTAAAATGTGTTTTTCCCACTTTTTTTTGTCTGGTTGCTTAGATATGGATGGACCATCAGAACATGTCGGAACATGTGCTATGCATGGTGCTATATTTGGTTGAGCTTGGTTTGGACAACCACACGCAGGATGACAAGGAGGATGAGGTAAGAGAATCTTGCTGTAATTTGAGTATTGTAAAAGCATTGTCCACCCTGACCTCCTCCAGATTCCTGTTCAGAGTTCAGACTGTCTATTAAACTGTCTGTTTTTGCCATCTATGTGATTTACCAAAGAAATACTGATAAATCTAGTGCATAGAAGTGTGTAAATACAGATGTACAGATAGCCAGAAAGAATGTGACTGAAAATTTATATGGTGATGGCCACCAGACAATGTCTAAGACTGAAATTATGGCCCATAAATCCACAAATTCGTCACATTCCAAGCATTTTATATATGTGTGTGTGTGTGTGTGTGTGTGTGTGTGGGGACAATCTTTAAAATCACTCCTGGACCTACTGGATGTAATGCTATCTTGACATGTGCTACCTTAGTATGGTTTAGTTTCCGCATTCATGGCAGGATTTAGCCTTAAATCAGGCTTAAAACTGTCAGAGGGGATATTGAAAAGGAGTGTGTGAATTTCAGTGAGACATGCTTCAGGAAGGGTATTTCTTTTCTCAATACCTCCTGTCTGGTACTGCAGGAGCCATGTATTGAGGAGCATTGCCATGACAGCTGGTTCCCTGGCACCAGCCTGCTCGCTAACCTGCACCACGTCATTAACTTTGTGCGGGTACGAGTGCCTGAGACAGCACCAGAGGTGGAGAGGAAAAGGGAACGAGAAAGGGAGAGAGAGACTCCTCCAGGCACCAGCACAGAGTCATCCAGCTTTGGACAGGTCAGTCATGCAACATTGGCTCTGTTTTAGTAGCAGTTTTGCTTGAATGAATTTTCCAGCACCTTCACCTAATCTGAACCATGCGTTTGATTAGAGCAGGCACTAATTTTGACCCATTGTACTTAGTACAAGCAAGAGATATACCGTATAGAAATGAACAGTTATATCATAATCTTACATAATCTGGATAAATGAATTTATATTTCATAATATTTGAATTTTGAATAGATAAAAACAAGATACTGTTAAATATGTAGAACATCTCATAATTAGCATTTGTACAATATAGGAATGATAGCATTTCAAATGCTAGTGTCTGATTGTGTTAGTTTTAAATGGTTCTGGATGAACCTTTATTAGTTGGTTATTTTTATTGTTCTATATTTTATTTATTTTTCTGCATCATTGATCAGCCATCACATTAAAACTACTTGCTAAATATTGTGTAGTTCTCCTGGTGCCCCCAAACTGGCTCTGACTCCTGAAGGTATGCTGTAAGTTGTGAGGTGGGGCCTTTATGGATCAGACTAGTTAGTCAAGCACATTCCACAGATGCTTTATCGGATTGAGATCTGTGGAATTTGGAGGCCAAGTCAACACCTTGACATCCTCAAACCATTCCTGAACCCTGGCAGCGTGCTGAACGAGGCGTTAGGGCATATTGTAGCCATGAAGGGGGGTACTTGGTCTGCACAATGATCACCATCTTCCATTGGTCCATGGTCCAGTTTTTATACTCAAATGGCTTTTCCTATCCCCAGTTCACTTGTTATTTATGCATAACCAGTCATCATGCATAACAGCTGCCACAAGCTGTTGTTTTGTAGTTACTTTGACCCAGTTGTCTATGCGTCTCAGTTTGGCCCTTGTCAAAGTCGCTCAGACCATTATGCATTTTTTTTGCTTCCAACACAACAGCTTCAAGAACTGACTGTTCACTTGTGGCCCGATTTACCAATATATCCCACCCATTTACAGGCGCTGTTATAACAAGATTCACTTCACCTGTCAGTGGTTTTAATGTGTGGCTTTTCTGAATAATATAAACATATAAAAATTTCAACTGAAATTTCTTTAGATTTTTACTTTGCTTATAAGTATGATGCTGCGTAGAAACAAAAATTAAAAAGGTTTCGATGTTTGTACACTCTGTATAAATATTAACTGGGTCTCTAACCTGTTTTAAATATGTTTGTGGTGTTGCCCACTTTCACTTCGCAGAGCTCCAGGAGACTGACAGGGAATTGGAGAGAGGTAGCTGGACTTGGAAATGACTGGTCTTGAGTTTGAGAGTGATTTGTGTGGAAGTGTTGTAGAATAACTGAATCTGAACCAGTGTTTGTTGAGATGAGTACAGTCTTAACTTGATCACCCTGGACGCAGAGATTGAGCATTAGTGATGTTTTGTACAGATGTTCCTTTCTTATTTTACACAGGGCAAGTGCTGTATATGTTTCAATGAACTAAATAGTGTAATAAACATGCATGTTGTTTATTACATTGTTTCCAGAGATTTTAAAGAGGTGAAGCACTTGACATGTAAAATGTGTTTTTGAAGTGTGTCTGTGTGTTGTGTATTTATGTGACTCTAAAAGGTTGTCGGTGCCTGTGTGATTCCTTTTGTGTTCAGAGGCCTTTGCAGTGTGGCAGACTAATTAATTCTTTTATTGTTTTGTAAATAGGCTTTTTAACTGCATGTGAGATTAATGGTTGTGTTTCTGAGGTAGCTACCTTATTTATTTAAACCGCTTTGACCAGTAGGCAACCAGTTGATTCTGTAGGATTGTAATTTTCTGGTGTTTTTTTAATGAAGTGTTGCTGGACAATAGGGTGATTTGGTGAAAAACTCTGCATGTGATATTAACTAAATTGACATCACTAAGGTTTAAAAATAGGTCTCTTTCCCTGGTAAGGAGTAAACCAAAAGATAAGGAATGCTCATGGTCCTGTTTACACTTGAGCTTGACATGTGATCACCACACTTCAGTCATGGTGACTGGATCTTCATCCAATCGAAACAGCATGTTTATGCCTTTCTTAAATGCAGCTTCTGTATCCAGATTTTGATCTTGTGTCCCTGTGGAGTTCATAGTCCCCATGTTGCTACTTGCAGTAAATGCAATAATAATCACAGGTCTTGAAAATTAGTTTCAATATAGAAATTATCTTTCTATTTTCATCATGGTACAGATTGTTTGTAACATTAAGATTATTATGCAGCCACAATTGAAACCCAATCAAAAGAAAGGTATAGGTTAAATCCATCCTACACACTAAGCAGTAACTTGAAGGCTTGTAAACCTAAACACACCGATCGTAGCACGTGCTTCCTGTTCTGATCATGAATGCAGTTACATCGCTGATGCATTTTACTGCTGTAAATGGGCCTTATAAAAGAAATGAGTTAGACTTATTGGTCTCAATGAAGTGCTGTTTGTCATTATTGAATTTACAGCCACATTATTTCAGTGAAAGAGTTGTATTTACCCTTTATAGCTTTAGTTTTCTCTCATTGCCCACTGTACTCCTTTTCCGCTTCCCCTCCATTTTAAATTTACCCTATAAATGTATCATCTTCACCCTACTTTATATCTAAATCCTCAAACAGCTTAATTTAATCTCTTGCTCAATCACTCTCCCTCAGAACTTGCGGGAAGCACAGCTGTTCAGTCTGGTGGCAGAGCGAAGGAGAAAGTTCCAGGAGATTATAAACCGCAGTAACCATGAGGCCAGCCAGGCTGTCAGGCCCAAGTCCTCATCCCGCTGGCACCCTCCTGGGTCTCCTCCACAGCTGGTCACAGAAATCCTGGAGATCAGGGAGAGCATGTTGTCCCTGTTGGTCAAGCTGCATCAGAAACTGTCTGCTAAGCAGAACTCCCTTTCCCCGGACTGGCTGGAAGAAGCTGACCCGGCACGCCACACGCATGGGGATGGTATTACAGCCATTGAGAGAATCCTGGCTAAGGCAGCATCTCGAAGCAGACACAGCAAAAGGTGCCTGCAGGAGATTTGTGGAAGAGTGTGTCCACCCGTGCCCCCCAAAAAGAACAGTCCAGGAGACAAGAAAAGCATGGATAAGGAAGAGAGGTGTGTTTGTATTTGCATGTCTGTATGTGTACTGGGCATGAACTTGTTTAAAATATATTTTGTCCAATCATGCTGTTAGCTACTGGCAGTGAGTAAATTGTCTTTGTATGCTCATTACACCATCAAAGCAAATTCTCAGCACAGTGGGAGAAGTGATCATTTCACAGAGAAGCCTGCTTAAAAGTCAGCATTGTGCATGTAGGGATCTGTTGTACAAGCGTGAATGCAGAGTGCTTTGTCTAATACACTGGAAGGCTGTGTGCATATTTAACTCCTAACTATGCTTTTAAAGAGTAGCCTAAACAGAGCACTGACAGCTACTTTTAAATGAACTCATCTTTCATACAGAGCTATTTCTATTTCTAGAGCAATTTTCATTCAACTTTTATGGGAATGGAAGGCTAAAAGCATATACATTATAAACATATTTTCTGTGTTACTGCATAGACCTGAAGCTTACTGGTTTAAGTTAGACTATAGGCTACTGTTACTATATCTCATTATTTATCTTGGATTATGTTTATATAAATGACTTCTTCTACACAAGCGTTGTATTTAAGATAATCTCTTCATCAAAATCACTTAAGATCATGTTTTATGAGGAAATCCATTCCTGTCCATGTTGTGGACAGACTGATTTTCATTGTACCTTCAAAAAATCTAATTAGATGGACTCTTCATGATGGAACAGGCTACATGCCCTCCATTAGGTCCTGTTATTTTGGGACAGACACCACCTGCAAGTCAAGGCAAAATGCATTCGCACATAATGCAGCGGGCAGTTACCATAGCAACAACACTTGGACACGGTGTTTAAGGGTGCTGGGTTTTTTTCAGTCTCGTGTCTCAGTGGTGTGTTTGTCCCTGATGCTGTCTGTCACTGAAGCATGTCATTCCTGTCTGCATTAGTTTGTGTCCTCTTATTAAGCCTCATTCCCTAGTCCAGGACCAGAATTAGCGGATGCTGATGCATGAACACTATAAGCATCCATCTTCTGTGAAGTTGAATTTGTGGTAGATTTGATTGAATGCCTCATAAAGCGACTCTCAGGAGGGTAAGGTAGAAGTATTTAACCTCAAGACATTCTGTATCTGCCAGAATGAATATAATTGCTCTCTATCATTTCTATCCTAGAAATGTGTTGTAATGTGATGTTTTTTATGGAGGGGGCGCTGGATTGACTGATGTTTTTCTTGACTTCTCATCATCTCCCTCTTCTTTACTGTCTCAGGCGTCAGAGAGCCAGGGAGAGACAGCAGAAGCTATTGGCTGAATTTGCCTCCAGGCAGAAAAGCTTCATGGAGACAGCCATGGATGTTGGTAAGCATAATAATTATTCTATGGTTGCTACTAGAATTACACACTTCATTTGGAAGTCTCCCCAAATAAAATGTTCACTTGCAGTTAAGCGATTTGCTGCACCTTTTTATAGAGTGGTTTTATTACACTTACTTAATTTCATTGACTTAACATGAGCTTTTTATTGTACTGCTGTCTGACTGGTAGTGTGACATGGAGTATCTGATTTGAAATGCATGCCACTGGTGATTTAGTGGTGGTATTCCAAGGTATGCTCCCAAGTAAGATCCTGTTTTAATCGATTTGTTTATTGTAGAAAGCGGGTAAAACACTTTCCTCTCTGCTTTACTGAACACGGCTCCTATCTTTGGCTTGTGGGCATGTAACTCATTCTACACACGCCCTTATACACTCCATTTTTCAAGGACACTGCATTAAACTTGTCGGGAGTCCTTGAAGGATACAACTTCTGGGGAGGAGGGGAGACCCATTCTCTGTAGGAAGGTGACACCCACTTGCCTCCCCAGTTCTTGTTAGCGAGAGTGAGTGTATGTGTGTGTGTTCTTCTCAGGGGAGACAGCGCATTGGTTGAGGGCACAGCAGATCAGAGTGCTAACAGCACTGTGGACACAGAGGGACCCTGCCTGTACACAGTTGTTAAGAAATGAATAATGTTAGCTTTCACCACTTGGAAGTTACTCTGTTACTGTATAAAAACACCCAGGGGACAGAGGTCGGGTCATGCCACACATGGCTAACAGCAGCCGCCAACTATTTTGATCATTGATGATGTCATTGGTTTATCTATTATTTGGATAAAATGCAAAAACAAAGTAGAATTTCATATTGACAATATTAACACAACAGAATTTTTCTAACAGACATAAGCTGTTAAAATTATAAATAATGAAAAGAACAACAAAAATACAAATTTCGGTTTTGCTGCTAATGGCTTTAAGAACAGGCAGGTCGTTTTTGCAGTAACACTTTTTTTACACTCATCTAAACTCATTTTGGTTAATTTAGGTTTTGTTGTACCTCACTGTTAAAGAAATCCTCCCAAAAAGGGTCTTTAATTTACACTAATAAAAGGAAGCTCACCGCGTTTTTTGAAAAAAAACAACAATCATTTATTTCATTTATTTCATTTGTAATCATTTATTTCAATCATGCGGCAAGGAAACAAAATCACAACAGTTAGAGAGAAGTTTAACAGAGGAGTTCTTCAAAGTTCTGAGACTTAACACGCAGTTTATATCTGGATTCTAAGGCAGTGATTACGTAACATCCTTGTTTATGGTTAATTGTCAAAGCAAAAGCTACAATCAGTCGATTGTCGAACAGTAGGCTAATATAGAAGGGGAGGATTCCGTCTTCTCCGTTCCCAGACGCTTCGAGCCGGGTCACCTCGTCCTTCTCACATCTGGAGTTTCCTGTAAACAAAGATGGCAGAATCCCCCCAGAACTCATTTCCCCCCGGGCATTCATGAAAAGACAGTGTTCTTCAGGGAAGAACATATAAGCTTCTGCTGACAGACAGACTGCATCGTGAACTTTTCATCTACTTTCCCAAAGTCTACTTCTGCCTACACAACTTACGAAATGCTCAATTAATGATTACAATGGTTACAGTGCTCAAACTCGCTAACATATGTGAATTCATTAATAAAAACAGTATTTGAATATGCATGAATAACATTTGAATATGTAGGAAACTATAATAAGAATAATATTTCTTCAACACTCACCTTCTTCAAGCTGTTCTCTCATTTCTGTGATGTTACCATGCAAAATCTGTTTTAAAGATTTCATCTTAACACAGTAAAATTTGTTTTGAAGGGTGCTAACAGTAAAAGTGTTTCTGTGCTTCTCACACACTGGTGGTGTTCCCTCTGTCACTCAGCATGTGCTCTCAAAGGCTTGGCCTCGTATCTCATTTTATTTTTTTGTGATCAAAAGTTTTTATCAAAAGTTTTTATTAATTTACATAATCAAAAAATACAATGAAGCAGCAGACATTTCAGGAAACTTCCTCACATTATGCAAATCACAGGTATACATTGTATATTATAGTTATTTATTTAAAATCTCTTCTCCAGTGAAGAATTTTGGATAAAAAGCTTTCCCAGGCATTCAGAGTTTCTGGTTGAGTTCTAGGTTAACAATGTTAGTAAGGCTGTGGGTCCAAAAAGATTTTACATTAATCCCAGGAGTAAACCAGTGTTTTGTGATTGCTTTCTTTGATTGCTTTCAATTGGACAGTCCCAAAACATATGCAGAAAAGTCCCTGGACAGGTGTTATTGCATACGCTACCGGTCAAAAGTTTTAGAACACCCCAATGTTTCAAGCTTTATTTAATCGAAATTCAAACAGTTCAAGTCCAATG
>JBBPCW010000002.1:11898215-11910963 GCA_037974425.1 Phenacogrammus interruptus
GTGTGTGTTTGTGTGTGTTTGTTTTTGTGTGTGTGTGTGTGTGTGTGTTTTGGGGGGGGGGCTAGAGATGAGCAGAGAGATGGAAGACCACAGGCATCATTTAGCGAGGAGTGGAGAGAATGGCAGTTGGAACCTCACTCGTCAACAGAGAATACCCAAATCATTCCCGACACCATCCCGTCATTGTGCCGAGACAGGGGAGTTACTTCGGTCAGCTGCTGATTTGATCCATGCTGACTGTTACACTAATGGCATTAATAAGGACAAAATTACTATTTTGAAACCCTGAATTTTCATTCTCCTAGTCTTTAAGGCCATGTCCCTGCACCCCACCACCACTACAACCCCTCCTGCCCCCCACTCCCAATTACCACCCCCTCACGGACGCGGCCGCTGGCCTGGAATGCCATCCGAATTGATTGCAACATTTTGAGAGGCCAAAAAGACTCTGATCATTGAAATTTGACCCTCAGCTATTTTTAAGGCTTTGATTGAGATATTAACTCATCCAGTCCAGGCCAGATTGGCCAGATAAGATTTCTGCTGCTCCATATGTGGCAGAGGCTCAACTGATCCCATATCCCAGGCAGCTCACTGTCATTTTACACAAACAACGATCAAGGCTGTGCATCCTGATATTGGCTTAGGAATACGGCAAAAAAAAAAAAAAAAAAGGAGGAAAAATCAACACAGCTTCCGAAACACATCTATATATTTGCCGTCCAAACACAAATGAGTGTAATATGTAGAGAGGAGGGGGTGGTCATGCTCTGCCGGCCTCCGAGCTCTTACACTGAGAGAGAGATGACACAGTGTGATCAAGGACATGAATTGCTCATTGATTTTTAGCGCCAGCTTAACTATCCATTCCAATTGATTTTAGCCTGGCTGGGTGTGCGAGTTATGGCACTTTTAATGCATCTTCTGTATGACCGCTCATCATGGACACAGATTTAGAGACACGCAGGGGCCATGTTCCATGAAGTAAAGCAGTCGACGAAACATGCAAGGAAAGTTCACTGTCTCTCGCTTTCTCTCTCTCTCTCTCTCTCTCTCTCTCTCTCTCTCTCTCTCTCTCTCTCTCTCTCCCTCTCTCTCTCTCACACACGCACACATACACACATACAAAGGTTAGCCAGCTCTACAGTTTGTGAGTGAAGTCTCATTCAAGCTATTAAAGTTTATTAGTGCTATAAATTGAACATTTGTTAAGACCTAATGTTGCCTTATGTTATTGGTGCAGTAAACTTGAACTTAGTGTTATGGCACTTTGCTACTGAGAGTAAAACAATTGTAGACTGACCAGTAACCATTTGTGTAATGCCTATCATAGCACTAATTCATTTCTCCTTTTCATCTCAGTTGCCAAAGAATACGTGTTAAGGTTGATGTTCAAAACTCTTAAGCACTGAACTAACTGCACAACAACACGGTGCCTGTAGTAATATGGTGTGTGTAGTACTGCGCGTGTGCCTGTGTGAGTGCGTGTTCACTTCTGAAGCCCCAATTATAATTGCTGCCCACTGTGTCCAGTGTTGCTCTGGTCTCTCTGGATCAAGAGGTAATTAGAATATTCCTTGTGCATTATTCCCTGGCTGAGAATACTCCGTCCCTCAGAAGCACTCTGCCTGAAATAGGTCACTCCTACAGCCGCGAGTGTCTCTTTAAACTACACGGAATCCGTTAACGGAGATCTTGCTCCCTTGATTATTTTGGCCCTGCTTTGGCATGGAAATCAATTTGGAAAAAGCTCTCAAGTTTTTTTGTCTCAGTGAAAACCACTGAAGTGCCGTGCCTTGGTGGAGTTCCTCTTTCACTAATTTCTTCCCTCTTGTTGCCATGGGTCCTGGGTAACCACTACCGTATAAAAGCAATCAGAGACTTGCAAATTAGTTGAGCATGACACTACTTTATATAACTCATGAAGTAGACCATGAGATCACTCTGTGGCCAAGCACTGAAATCATACCTTTACATTTTCAGGCAAAACTGTCTTCTTTTTAACTAACAAGAGTCACTATAGGCCTAAACCTTGCACCAAAAGCCCAGATGAGGTAAACTGAGTAGATCTTGCACCTGCCTTGTTTAATACCTCTCTGTAAATGCATGATTGCCCTTTGTTTTCCTCTTATTAAAGAGCCACACACATCTGGAGCTGCAGACAAACTCTTTTAATGTGGGCCATGTTGTGCACCACTGAAGTTACTCCTTCCATTTTAGCTGTTTGTTCTAAGCTGTGTTTCTTCCCCTTTTTTTTCATTGCACTGAAAGCAGCGCGCCACATTTCAGATATTTCAGAGGCATAATCCTTCAGTAGAAGGTAGAAAAGTATTTATTGTCAGACAGGATACTCTGTCTCATATTAATAGTGAGGGCAGACTTCAAAGGATGAACACAAATAGGCTTGCATTGTCCTGCCTCTATATCCTCCAGAGTTCAAAGAGAGAGTTTGAATAGCAGTGTTTCTAAAGCTTCTCTTTCAGACCTGCTGAGATGTAAAGCAGGTAACCTGCTATTGATACACGCGCACACACTCACACGCTCACACACAAACACACATATATATACATGCATGGAGTTGCTGTTAAATGTTCTCTACAAAGCTCCATGCAAACACTATGCAGCATAATCACACAGCTATGTTGAAGCTTAAAGCACAAGCTGTGTGTGTCGTCTTTACAGTGCGTCCCTGCTTTCCTCTTTAGTGCTGAATGAACAGGTAAGTTTAGGATATCGGCAGATTAAGACTGTGATGCTCTTAACCTCACGCAGTGATTGATGCCTGAGTGAGGGACAGGCATAACAGCCAAACAGATGTCAGATGTGCGGGGGGCTCTGTGTCAAAGTACCCTCCCTATAGACTGCATTAATGAAGAGAGAAAGAGAGAGAGAGAAGGGGAAGGAGATAAAAGAGAGTGTGGAGTACGCACATCAAAGAGTTGCTAATGATGGGAGATGCCATTAGGGGTTGTAGTGGCCTTTGTTTCGGCTTCCTAACACCTGCAATTTGTTGAGGGCTTTCTATGTACCAATGAATTACCCCCATTTGCATGACCACTGAGTGAATACAAAAAAGGATAAAAAGTAAGACCCCTGAAGAGTTTGTGTGGGCTCAGCCCCAAATGCTACTTCATGTCTCTTAAGGAATAGCGAAGTGATTACGGAGTAGATGCTGCAGCACAGAATGACATTTGATGAACTAGATGTGGAAGCTGTCCTGTCCCTGTTGCCTATGAGATATAAAATATAAATATGATAGAGACTCTGGCTCCTAGGTCGAAGTAGAGCCATGGTTTACTCTACCAATCTGAAAGACCATATGGGTGAGCATGTACTCCATCTACTTTGAAAATTAGCTTATTTAACGTTTCTGTGCCTGCGGGGGTTGGAGGGAGCTCTGGAGAAAATCAGAGCGTGAAATTGCGATTAGCCCCCGTTGTTTGTACGGACTGAAGGAGGCTACAGGACTTGGCATGGCCAAAGGTGTAACCTGTTTTGTTTGGCCTTGCTGAAGCCCTCCCAGATGGACTGAGCAGCTGCCATTGAGTAAATGCGGGGTGGGTGCACACAGCAAAGACGGCTCAGGCCCTGTTTAGACTCAGGGAGGCAAAGCATCAAATCTGTCCCTCTCAGTCAGGAGGAGCAGCGGAGAGAAACTCCTCCAGCTACGCGTGCAGCTCACAACATTCACCTCCCCACTCTCTCTCCTGCTTGACTGCTGTATTTGGCTCAGTGCTGCACCTTCTCAAGACTTGATGGCTCACACTGATAATCAAAACTTAATCGCCCCATTATCTGTTTTTGGATGAGGGTCAGTTTCCTAACTCTCTGAAAGAAGCACCAGCAATTAACCCCTTAAACCCTAAAGCCTACATGCAACGATCATTTAACTTATGATTAACTTATTTGTTTATTTCTTAGTAAGTATAGGTACCTTAATAATAAGATTAGGGTTAAAACTGGTAATAATCATGATACATTCTACAATAATGACGTTAGTTAGTACGTGTCCCTTTGTTGTGCAGTTTCCATATGAAAGAAAGCAATTGACCATAGTTTTGTATTATAGTGTAAGGAATCCTTGGACTTTTTTGTAAAATGTGAGATGTAATTAGAAGGAATGCTGCATTCTAAATGAAACATTTTAATAATTCAGCAGCAAATGGGGTGAACATATTTTCCCAAGGACAAACACCCCTATCACCAGCCTTTAAATATTATTCTACAAATATAATGTACAATGATGTGAAAATTGATGTGTGTATGTTTTCAGTATTTTTTGTGTAATTCAAAACTGATCAACCTGAGGAAAGCAGAATGTGACCCCAGCAATTACCCTGTGCTGACAGCCCCCAGCAGCCGATGGCTGAGTTGCCACACACGGAGCTGGGGCTGCTGTTGGGATGTTGACCTCTCCCTTCTCTTGTGACCCCCAGTCTGTCTGCATACCGCCTGGGCCAGGCCTTTAAACGTGCAGCCTTTGCCTTTGCCTGGCAGCATGAAGAGAGGCAGCGTATCAGATTTCAGGGGAAAATGTTAGAGACTGGGGAGTGCGGAGTTGGGCTGCAGTGCACTAGAGGCTGAGTACAATGGCAGCTTTCTGTCAGGCAGGGACTTCAAAGGCTCGCTGAGTGACTGCTCTGAGTTAGACTTTGTTGTAGATCACTGAGGAAATTCACAGATGTTTTCTCATACGAGACACCATTACAGCGGCTCAAGTACCCAGTAGCCCCGAGCATTTCTCTCTCTTCTCTCATTTCTCTCTCTTTCTATCTTTCCTGCTCCATCTCTCTCTTTCCCGTGCTCCCTTTCTTGTGTGGGAGACAGATGTGGAACCAATTTTTCTTTCTTCTTTTTTTTTCTGCAGTCTGTCCAGAGAACATGAAAAGTTAGACAATTTATTCACTTTAACCTGTCTAAGAAGCTCTCAAAAATAACGTAGCTAAAAATGTCAATGCTTTTTTTCTGTTTAACCCACCAACTAAGAAGTACAAATCAGCAAGAAGTTAATTTAAGTTGATCTAATTTAAATCAATTTAACCAATCACTTTTCTTTATATCATTAATTCATTGTGTCTCTTTCTCTCTCTCTCTTTCTCTGTCTATCTCTCTCACAGATTGCCTTCTTTGGTTTCTAAAAATACAAATGTATATAATTCATTCAGTGGTGAGAAATTGCAATTTAAATATTTATTATTACAACTTTTGTTACATTTCATATGTTTATTGTGAATAATAAAGATGTTACTTGTTTAACCTAAATTCAGAGACAGATTTTTTTAATGCCAGGCCTTTCCTCTTTTAATATTGTTCATTAAAATTGTTTTACTTTGTGTGTTTTGTCTGTTCTTATCTTTGACTTTAGTTCTGGGACATTCCATGTAACATATTTTATGGATTTTGTAGGCACTGCTATACATTTTTTCAGTATTTGTCAATTTAGTCAGTATATAAAAGATGCTCTTCACATGTGCTCTGTGGATATGGTATATATTCCTGAATGTTAACTGGGTTTCAGCATGATGGGACTGATAATGTCACATAAAGAGGGGAACTCTGCTCTATAAAGGACTGAATTTCTTTTGAAATTGAACTGAAATTGTTCCACCCTAGTTACACATCAGTTCTAAACCGGTGGGGCAAAATGGAAGAGAGGAAAGGTTTGTTAACGTAATAAATGATGATTGTTTTATATGAAATTGATTATATGAATGTGTATGCGGAGGGTTACCTGTTGCCTGTCTGTAGTCTGTGATTGTACTGTTACCTTTGTCACTACACTTTTACTTCAGCTGTGTTTTATACCACATCATCTGTGCGAAATAAAGTTGTTTAAAATGCTTACCAATTAAAGACCAGAATAATTGTCCACTAGTTATTCTGGTTTGTTTCTAAAAGTTTGACACTATAGTTAGTAGTCTGTTAGCATAAATTCAGTTGACCTGTTTGCTTAAGTTTTTATTTTGAAACACTACAAATTATATAAACATTAACTGATTCAAACAAATTATATAAACATTAACTGATTCATACATTTTTTATTCATTTTGGCATGTAAATGTGGGCTGTTGGTTAATGTACTGCATGTGAGTTAAGTGTGTCTTTCACATTGGATGGTAATATGTCTAAGGTGAAGAGGAACAAGAAGAATAGGTAAATTGAAATGTTGGACGCTCTTGACAATCCTCTGTGGGTTGCAGGAAAACGAAGATAGCCTTTGGGCCCAGCGGGAACCCTCCTCTGCCCCATGACTGTGTGCAGAGCCGTGGGAGAGGACTAGGAGTGCTAATCCCTTCAAAGCAACCGATCCACTTCAAAATCAGCAACTGCAAACTTTTGGGGGACAGTGGAGGTTCTTATAGAAAAGCAACCTAAAAGTGTGTGCTGTTTTTAATTGCTTCAGCCTATCCTTACATAGCCCAAACTGAGGAAATTTGTAATCACTGTTTTCAGTCATTTTAACTGCTTTAACACTACCATAACCACAGTTCTGCTTATCTGTTTTTATTCATTTAGACGTTTAGCTTGTGACTTGGTATATCAGGGATATGCGTATCACACTCAGTTTTAAGGTAGTTAAGGTGTTTAAAGGTCACTGAGGTTCAGCTGGCCGCATAGATAAAGTCTTGGGGAGCTTTAGGCGGAGCAGAGGGAGGTGTGTTGAAAAATGTTTCCACTTTCCTAAAGATTGGGAACTCCTCCCTCTGTCACACCATCTCCCAGTAGCTCAACTCCTCAGGAAACACCAAAATAAGACATCATCCTGCTTTAGTCACTTCCACACCTTTAATTAGCCAGGTTTGCCAGCAGTGACACCTTAATCACTTAACAAGTAAACAACTGAGGAATCATTTGTCATGTCCTTTGAATATGTCCCAATTAGGATGACTGCATGAATGTGGGAGCATTATCCCCCACTTTAATTAATGTTAATGGAACTTAATTGTATTTTGTAAAAGAGGCCCCAAGCTGTCAAAACAAACTGCTGCACATTGTGAAAAATGTCTGATGATGTCTTTGGCCATAGGAGACATCCTAAGGAAATACAGATCAACTTTGTGGTGTTTTTTCCTGCCTTTGTGGAGCTACTGAAAGTGTTTTAGTGCTGTTCAGTCTCCAGTTCACATGTTTTTAATTTTTTTGTTGTTGGTTTTTTAAAAGACATTTCAGTTTATTTTTAGCTGAAACAAAAAGGGGGGGTCAGGATGATTATGAACTTTGTGTTGAATCCCATTATCCCCGTCTCTTTCGCCTCCCCTCGTGAAACCTTCCAACACGCCCGAACCAAGAGATCTCTCGAGATAACACGGCGGCATTGTCACAACGGGCCATGCTACAAATCCTTAATTACAAAAAGGAGGATCGGGTGACTCCGGCATCCAGTACGGGGGTCTCCAGGCGGCGAGGGGTCTTTGATCAAGAAAATCCAATTATTTGTGTATATACATTTCCCACATAGTGATTACTTCATTAATTGTCCCGCCTTTATCTCCACCCTTCCCATCCCCCCTAATAATCAGCCCTTTTATCCAGACCAACAAACACACCATAGGAGCTTTGTGGATTCAAAGGATTTGCTTCCCCCTCTCAAAGAGCCGCTATTCTTTGATGATTGGGCAGCGGCAAACTTCAAAGTAATAAATCTTACTCCTGACTGGCTGGCGGCCCACCAAAGTCCTTATCAAATCCTAAGAAGTGATCCTTCAGTCCTCAGATAGTCCAAGGATATCTTGAGGAGAGGAAGCGCCGGGGCTACACTTTTCCATGAGAAGACGCTTTTTCACTCATTTCTGCAGCGCTCGGAAACCTTCTGGTTAGAGACTGGAGGAGAGAGCGAGAAGAAAGTTTGCCATGGCAGCAGTGGCTGTGCTGAGAAACGACACTCTCCAGGCATTTCTTCAGGTTCGTGCGAACTTTTAAACATTATTGGAAAAATTTGCTTTTTTTCTTTTTCTCGCTTGTTTGCTGTTTTTAAAAAAGTGTCTGCATGACAAATCTTGTACTTAAACGTGAACTTTTGTTACGATCACGTAGGGATCAGGCTTATTGTCGTGCTCTTGGATGTTTTTAAACGTTGTGAGGCAAAACAGATGTGTAGAGTGTAGATACGCCTTTGTTAGCATCTCAGAGTTTCTTGACCGCGAGTAAAAGTGAAGGTTAAAGTCAGAGAGACCTTGGCAAAGTTGCGCCCCAGACTTTCTGACCTGATCAACCCAGTTTGTCTCTCTCAGCTGTAGTTTATCGCTTCCTAAATTGTATCTGTTTTGATCATCCAGGACCGCACTCCCAACTCCTCTCCGGAAAACAGCAAGCATTCTCCTCTGGCGCTCTTAGCGGCTACGTGTAACCGGATCGGCCACCACCACCACGGCTCGAGCCCGGTGGACTTCCTCCAGGTCCCATACGAAACCACGCTCGGGTCTCCTTCGCGGATTTTCCACCCATGGAGTAACGAGGGGGGTCCCCCGTCCAACTCCTCATTCGGACTATCCTCTAAACCACAGCTCTCGGCGCACCTGCAGGGCTCTTACACGTCCCACCATGAGCTCCCGCTGACCCCGCCGGCCGACCCCACATACCCGTACGACTTCTCCCCGGTCAAGATGCTGCCGTGCTCCATGCAGTCCACCTGCCCTCCCACTTACGTCCCGGCTGTCACATACGCGGCACCCACACCGATCCCACCTGCCATGCCGGGCTTCGTGGCGGGACACTCAGGCCTGGTCCACCAGCAGCAGAGACAGCTGTCCCCCAACCCTGGAGAGGACATCCCATGGTGGAGCCTCCAGCAGGGCAACCCCGTGAGCCACCCGTCCTCGCTCGCGCCCCACCGCTTCCCCATCCAAAGGAGCCTGGTGCTGGGACACACGGACTTTGCGCAGTACCAGAGTCAAATCGCCGCACTGCTCCACACCAAGTCTCCCCTGGCCACGGCCCGCCGCTGCCGCCGCTGCCGCTGCCCGAACTGCCAATCGTCCAGCGGCTCCAACGACGAGCCCGGCAAGAAGAAGCAGCACGTGTGCCACATCCCGGGCTGTGGGAAGGTGTACGGCAAGACGTCGCACCTCAAGGCGCACCTGCGCTGGCACTCGGGCGAGAGGCCGTTCGTGTGCAACTGGCTCTTCTGCGGGAAGAGCTTTACGCGCTCTGACGAGCTACAGAGGCACCTCAGGACTCACACGGGCGAGAAGAGGTTCGTGTGTCCGGACTGTTGCAAGAGGTTCATGAGGAGTGACCACCTGGCCAAGCACGTAAAGACGCATCAGAACAAGAAGGGCAAGCCTCACGAAAAGCCCAACGACCATCACGTCAAGCGGGAGGACACGAGACACCTATAAAAAAGAAAATCACGACGACCGTAGACTATAGTGCAATACACAGTGAACCTGATGGAGCAGAGGACGTTTGGAACTTTCTTCACAGAGGGATTTCTTCCTGGGGCTTAAAGAGACACATCACCTTGGAAGTTCTAATTTTTTTGAGGGACTTGTAAATATGATTTTCAAGTCAGTTTCAGTTATCATAGGGACTCCGAAGAGCGTTTCGCCTCCCTGTGCTGCCCAATACCACTAACAAGTTTTGAACTTGTGTTAAGATCTCTGTCTTCGGTGGAAGATCTCGCATTGTTGTAAATATATTTAATAGCTTTTGTTGAAGGAAAGTGTCAGTTTTTTCGCTCCTTGTGGGGTGTTTTAGCATGCTATTGAGAACAAACTGTTAAATAAATTGTTGTGAAAATAAAGAGCATCACTTGTGCAACCGCTTAAAAGTTGCCGTCACGGGCAGAATACGTTTAAAGTAAGATGTAGAATTTTGCCAAAGAAATCTCTATATTTTAGGAATCCCCTTAAAAGTTAACTTTCTTTAATAATTTGATGCCGCTAAGAAGCTGTGTTTAAAGCTTAGATGGAGATTCAGTCTTGTTTGTTAGGACATCACACATTTTACTAACAGGAGAAAGGTGTTAAAGGGATTTGTGTATTTTTCAAAACGTTATTGAGTAGTTAGGAATTGTTGTGGCCACTTGGCTGCTGACAACAAAGCTTTGGGTAAGTTTCAGAACAGCTTCCAAAGCAATGCATAAGTTAAAGACTTGTGTACATGAATAACAGTGTTTAGACTAATGTAAATGCTGTGCAACTAAATTCTTAAATACAGATGCATGTATCTGACGAAAATATACTTCTATATGTATAAATTATTATTCCCTTGGTAGAATGCTTTATTTATAAACAGCATCAGAAAGTTGTATTTGGAGTTTACTGGATGAACACAGCTATTCTGATGGGCACCAAGGTTCTGTTGTTTTTAACTGTTTTGTGTAACTAGAAAAAATTACAAAAATGGCTTAAATGATTTTGAAACAAACACCATAATGATTTATAAAGTAAATTCCAAAAAGAAAGAAATATTTACATTGAAGTCAGCAGTTCTTCCAGGGATGAATCTTGGCAGAGCCGCTTTACCATTTGAAATGTCCTCTAAAATCAACAAATACATGTATACAAACTCCAATCAAATAGATAACCATGTACATAAACACTTACTGAAGTTCTTATTTGCATTGCAATGTATAGCTCACTATGTGAGTATAAAGTTACGGAATATCTAACTGTGGGAAATTGCACGATCTTCATACACCAGATTACAGGACTGAGATAAAGTGAGGAACCTTCTTTTAAAACGTTTTGAAATATTCTCCTAGTGCATATTGTAAAGTTTCTTTACTAATTATATATGAAAGTTTTGGGTTTTGCTTTTAAAACCATAAACCTCTTAGGAGCATTTATTTGTGTTTTGTTTGTACTTCATTTGTCCAAAAGCTTCCTTGATGAATTACTGTTGGCGCCATTATCCTATAGAGGTCACAAGTCGGTATTTATACTGACATCCAGATGATAAATTAGTTTAAGACTTTATATACAGACTTCTGAGGTATTCTGTTCGTTTCATGAACACCTCCGGTGCTGTTGTGTAATGAACAGTTGAATTTTTTCATGTTTTCTTAAAAATTGATCAGTGAGCAACTTTTAATAGTTGCTAATAGTTATCAACAGAAGCTGTGTCAATTTGCAGGACCACCTAACAAAGAATTTGTGAAGAACTGAACCTTGTAAAAATGACTGAAAAAATAGGGAAAGTATATTACACCACCTGGTCATTTTAAAGAGCTTTTAACGAGGTATTCGAAGTGTGTGCACAATTTTATATGAAAGCTGTTTGTTGGTGTCAATAAGGCGAAAACATTACAGCCGTTTTTGTCGTCATGCAGTAATTTTGTCTTGCAAGAGCGCCCCCCGTGGTAAACCACGAGTCATGCTACTAATGCAATTACGTGCAGGTCTACAGCTCTTCAGCTTTCTCTGTGACGGCCAGCAATCATTAATCAAATTCTATCAGCTCCTGACCTATGAAAGGAAGCTTGGGAGTAACAGTTGATCAGAAAACTTCAGTGGTCCCTGAAGAAACTGCTTATATTTTGATAGGTGACACATGAACCACAACCTCAAAATTTTGAACTCCCCGTGAGTCCCATCAATACCTGTTCTGTGACCAATTTGACCTGAGTATCAGACTGTTGGTGGTTCTCGTTTTTCTTGTTCTTACTGTTCAACAGGCCAGTTCACACTCTGGATTGTATACTGATGAGATTTGACTTTACATGAATTTCCACCTGGTACTCAAATGCATCTCCAGTCAGTCAGACTGACATCCAGTTATTAGTGGGGAGTAATATCTAAATCAGCTTGTACATGACATTTTGGTTACATTATGAAGACATAGTCTGTGTTTACAAGAAAAGGAGGATAATTAATACAATTACAGTAATTAAATAAATACGAATAAGTTTCTTTATGTTATAATGAACCACACTGTGATGAAACACTGATGAAAAACAATGAGGCAAGGTGGAATTTAACCAGACTGGCACTTTAGTTTGAACTGAAGGACCAACAATGCCTGCACGTGGGGGTAGTCTGAAGGGCGGTCTCTTCATAAGCAGAACAGCAGGGGGAGGTGCCATCGCAGTCCTGGGAGTGATTTTGATTATTGAATATGTCTTGGGGAGACAGATGCATTTACACTGCCATAACATGTGACTTGAATGAGTGATTCGATTAATTCTGGTTTTAAATGTGTTACACTTGACTTTTTTACATGGCAAGACCAGTGCTGCATCATTTACATTTACGGCATTTAGCAGACGCTTTTATCCAAAGTGACTTCCATTCCCTACCTACAGGGCACAGCCACCCTGGAGCAACTTGGGGTTAAGGGTCTTGCTCAGGGGACCCAGTGGTGGTTTTTGCTGAAGGCAGGATTCGAACCCATGACCTCTTGGTCTGGAGGCAAGTATACTATCCACTGAGCTACCTCCACCTATCAGCGCAGTTTCCCGGCTCCCCTCCTCAAGCACACTCTCTAATAGTCTCTGAACTGAGTGGGACACCAGACCCCAGGACCACATTTGGGGACCTCTGCTCAGGATGCATGAAGTGGCCAGGTGTATCCAGTATCTTAATGGGTTTAATATGTTCTGTTGAAATGTTCAGCCTGTTTTGTCTTGCAGTTTGTTCCATAACCTTTTAGAGGAGCGTTTTTTCCAAATTCAGTGATCATCCATATCTCTCAACTCTCTTGGAAGACTTCATAGACCTTTGATTCATTTACATTTACATTTACATTTACAGCATTTATCAGACGCTTTTATCCAAAGCGACTTTCATTCCCTACCTACAGGGGACAG
>JBBPCW010000002.1:11931212-11951497 GCA_037974425.1 Phenacogrammus interruptus
GTGTGTGTGTGTGTGTGTGTGTGTGTGTGTGTGTGTGTGTGTGTGTGTGTGTGTGTGTGTGCGCGCGCGTGTGTGTGCAGGGTCTGCTGCAGGGCTGCAATTCCATGTGTGCTGGCTACCTTTTCCAGCCTGATAAACAATATGATGTCACCTATGATACTGGAGACAAGGCCATACAGTGTGGCCGACATGTGGATATCTTCAAATTCTGGCTCATGTGGAAAGCAAAGGTACTGTCAATTGTAAAGTAATAAACAAACATCAATACATTAGTTATTAAATAATGAATGAATAAATGAGTGAATAGATGAATTTATGAATAAGTGAAGTAATGAATATCAGCTGACAATTCTTATATTCATATTCTGTGAATAGTATGAAAATGGAATGAAAATAAATATATTTATATATTTACCTTAATCATATGTATGTCTTCTATAGGGTACCATTGGATTTGAGAAGCACATAGACCGTTGTCTGGAGCTTTCAGAGTACCTCTATAATAAGATCAAGAACAGAGAAGGCTATGAGATGGTTTTCCAGGGACAGGTTCGACAAATTTTCAGTGTTATCATTAACACCATTACCATCTAAAAAAAATCAGATAAAATGATGAAACGGCCACTGAGCATTCAGATCAGTTAGGTGTGTTTGTTTATTGTTTGTTATGTCTGGTTTCTATTTTTTAGCCGCAGCATACTAATGTGTGCTTCTGGTACATCCCGCCAAACCTGCGTGGCATGCCAGACGGAGAGGAGAAACGAAAGAGGCTTCATAAGGTAAAGTACTGTCGGATTCAGCAGACTGTCATTACGGCTAAGTGACAGTTTAGATTTGAATTATTTTGGATGTTTTTCGATACATGGCATGAACATGGAAAAAATGGCATGGCTTTAAACAGACAAAACCCTGTGAGTAAATGCCTCTCTAGTGTTTTATGAGTGCCGTGGAATGATTTCTCCCCTCACTACTAGGTGGCCCCCAAAATTAAGGCAATGATGATGGAGTGCGGGACAACAATGGTGGGCTACCAGCCTCAAGGTGACAAGGTGAACTTCTTCAGGATGGTCATTTCAAACCCAGCTGCCACCAGGTCTGACATTGACTTCCTGATCGATGAGATTGAAAGACTGGGCCAGGATTTATAAAGAGCTGTGTCTCAAACAATTCAACACACTATAAGAGAACGTTCTGGCAGCCCATTCCAATTATCCTGCTGGTCCACCATAGACACAAGTGACGCATGGCCTTCTTTAAGACAACTATTGTAAACTATTGTTCTGACATCAGAACTGACCGTGCTGAACTACAGCATCAAAATAATGTCCACTGGGGAAGTAAGATTGCCATAAGAATGGTTGATTGGAATAGGATTTTGCCACTGAACACATTAAATGAACACTCCAGTGTTTTTCAATATAATGTCTGTTATACTGCACCTGTACCATATGGCTGATTAGCAAAGATAGTAATTTTGGACAGAAAATAATATAATGAAGTTGTCAGAGGTAGCTCAGTGTATGTTACAGGTGCAGCAGATTGAGATTAGGTTGAAAAATACAGAAGAATACATTTAATGAGAGTATAAGGATGTGCAATGGTGGAGGTGTTAATGAAAGTGTTGCTCGGTGAGAGCTTGAGTTTTGTGGAAGATTATGTACAAAATCTTTCACTTGTACCAGTAAGCATTTCAGTAGATATGACAACATTAGACTCTGGAGGTATCTGCTATAATATATTCTTTAAGAGTAATATGTAATTCATCCAAGTCAAATAACTGTTGGTTCTTAGTGTTGTCAATGTGATTACAAAGTCAGTTGCATATCTTAGCTGTTCTCCTGTGGCATAAACGAATGGGGAACAATGCATTTATCACAATCATACCAGGAACTGTATTCAATTGCTGTGTTTTTAGAACTGAAGTCCTTTATGTAGATTGTGTATATTATTGTTATATGGCCTTTGTGACAAACATATTACATAGTTTTACAGTAAGAGATGTTTAAATAGTGATTACCAGTTAAATAGAGATATTTATTAAGATTTGATTTATACAAAGAGATTAACTGTGTGAAAGATATCTTTGCCTCATTTGTAAGGGATCTTTATTTGTATTTTGAGAGGATATTATGATCAGAGTCGTTTAACTAATGTTTCAGAGAGTTTAGTGTATTCATTGACCAAAGACATGGAAAGAAGTGGTGTTCATTTATCTGTCACTTTAATCTGTACAACACAATGGCTTAGATTAAGTGATCAGTGTGTAATGTCAAGATATCAATGAGCACATTTAATATAACTGTAGTGCAATCAGTGTGGTGTAGTTGTGATTGTCACTATTATTATATATACCCAATGAATGTTATACGTAATCTTCTAGTTTAGTCATCTAAAGAAGGCCATTGAAAAGAGGTTGCTGAGTTCTAGCTGGTATTGCTGGTACTTGGCAAGAAAAGCACAACAGATGTTTATCTTATAGACACTAGTATTGCGTATTTTAATAATACTTGGAGAGGATTTTTATGAACATTTTAGTAAACTAAGGGTTGCTTTCCAAGCCACAGATGGAGCCTACTTGGATATTAGCGTGTTCGGACATTGTAATGCTGGTTCTGAGGTGTAGTCTGTGTATGGGAAACCAGACCTGAAGGCTTTGTTTCTTGAAGGGGCAATCAATATGCTGACATTTCCCAATAAAAGTGTGTGTTCAGACATGCTTGGGCTGTTTAGTGTAACACAGCCTTTTTATTTACAGCCTTTTTGGTGACAATAAGATGGTTAAATGCAGCCCTATATTGGAAAATGTTCTGTGAGATAAGACAGGCACTACAGTCACACCAAGTGATCTTGTGCAAGACTGCTGTCATATAAATACTGCGAATAAAACACTCCGCTTTCAGTCTACCAGTCTCGCCTCTTTTATTGGCATTACTGAATAATGAGATAAGGACCTTCGTCCAGGTCTGGCTTATTTACCTCTTGACGTCTGCTTTATGCTTCACTAGTACAAGGTAATCTTAATGAGATTCTATTGAGGATCCAGGTGTGTAGCTATAATAATAATAATAATAATAATAATAATAAACATTTCTGGCATCTTTTTTAACACTGTGCATGGCTTTGCTGTAAGTTATTGAGTACATGATGATGTGCATTAGACCCTGTTTTTCACATTTTCACTGGAGAAGAGCGCCAGGGTCTCATGAGGTCACAGCCCCATTATGGACTTCATCAACTACGAAGAATGGAAATCAAAGAGCACCTGAATGGAAATCACTCATTTGAGCAGACAAAGGGCCATAGCGATTTCAGCATCAATCATTAGCCGTCGCGGACCATGGATTTTCGACGTTAAAGCACATTTGACGCAGATTATGTGTGAGGCCACCCGTGAAGTGATGTGACGGTGGAATGCAGCTGTGGCCTTCAGTACCCACAAATCGAACTGAATCAGTCTCAACCAAAAACATGAAATGCACTAGTTAAAAAAAAAAAAAAAAGCCAATTTGAGGCAGATTTCATCAAACCACTTCTCTGCATCCCAGTACTTTGAATGACAGCAGTTTTCATTCCGCCCCAAGACAGAGAGTGGAGACTATTTCCTATTCTAAAAGCCCCAGATCTCTTCTCAAATCCAGCCTCGCCCGCTTCTATCTCCGCTGTCATCCCCCATTTCTCAAATTAATAGCCCAAAGAGGGAGTTTTACAGGGCGATCATCGCAGCGCCGAGCTTTCTCAGTCTCCTCAGTGAGACGAGGCTGCATTCATTATTCACTCTTTTAAAGATATTTATCATAAAAGTCATCAGACCTTGCTCTCTTTCTGACGCGTTGTACGAACTTATGGGAAGCCAATTTCAGGCCCTGCCCTGGCTGAATGCATTTTATTTTTAATACAGCAGGTGAAAGCATGTGTGCAGGTGCATTAGCAACATTTCAACCATGCCTATTAATTTAATGCAGTTATGTACATATCACGTAGATTATATTTTCTGGATTATAATTTTAGCATATTGCAAAGTTTGTGCTTTATTAAAGTACAGATGGGAGTGAAAGCACAGTATGAGAGACCAGCGTCGATGTTACACATCTGATCTCTTTTCAAAAATGAGTTACACTGTGCACTCTGTGGTCTGTACAGTCTCTTATTTGTGAATCAGTGTTCAAATAATTGTTATGCCCCCTTCAGCAGTTAAGGGAACAAGTAAACAGTTTAAGTGGCATATATATAGTTATACATATATATAGTTAAAACCTACAGGATTTCTGTATTTAAAAGAACGCTTTCTAAAGTTTTTTTGTCCACTTAGTGAGTGGCCAGTTATAGGGAAGACGTAAAGCATTAGTGATAACATTGTTTGAGCTTAATTAAATTGATGTATAATTATGGAGTTAATTGGGAGGCAGGTGTCTCCGGCCTTGGGAGGTAATTGAAAGATAATGAAAACAAAGAGAGGCAACATGAACAGTGGAATCTGTTCCACCACTATTGTATACCACTATTACACTGTGCTGAGGCAGACACAGTCCACTAACCGCACAGACCTGACTGAGCCAGATTGTTCTGTCTGCCTTTATATAGAAGGCAATATTCTGTGTAATAGCATTGCAGCATTACACAGACATTAAAAAGCAATGATAACACTGCTTCTGAAATTAATGTCTTATAGGTGTTTGTAATTGTGGAACTGGAACTATGCGGACCCATGATGTGTGCCATTGTTCTGTTTTATTGTAAAGCTTCATCGTTGGCATTTATTCATTCAGGCTTTGTAGTACCTTGGAGAGTTCTATTTAAAATGACTGAGTATGTTCAGTTAGTGCTTTATAAAGCTCTTTGACACACAGCCAAAAGAAGTCACACTTAATTCACATTAGCTACACTGCCTTAGCAGAGCCTCAAAATCAGTATCAATTTCAATTACAAGCATTATTAAACCTAGGCCAGACTTTGTGAGTCTTCCTGCCATCTCTCTCTCCACACACACACACACACACAAGATGGGCAGCAGACTGAGAAATACCTGCTGGCTGAGTCTGTATTTGGCAGTCTGTGTACGTACACACACACACACGCACGGAAAAAAGGCTACCATCCAGGAAAATTTGCAAACAGTGTGCACATACCCTCTAAGGTGCAGTATGGACTTCAAGGTCCCTTTGGTTTTTACCCTACATTAGTTTATAGTTAGAGAAAAATGGCCTATTTGTACCCAGATGGTAAAAAAACCCTCTCTTCTGGCATCATTGACTTCATTCTTCTGCTATTAATTCAGAAACTCTTCTGTCTTAGCAAAAATTGCACAGTGCTAATCTAGTATATCGACCAAGTGGTAAATGACAATAGTATGGTTATATTAGCTTTGCATTTAATTTATTTAAAAACTATATCTTATATATATCTGCACAATCAGTGTTACCAGAAATGCAACACCTCATTCTAACAAGTGTATTAACAGAGTCTGTCCCCATTTACTCTCCTATACTCTAGGTCCCCAGCCTCTACTCTACTGGGAATGCTTCATGCTACATGTTAGAAAATTGCTTTGAGGAACTGACTGCATTTAGCCACAAAAACATTAATGAGGTCAGGTACCGATGTTGGACGATTGGTCAATCCACAAACGTCAATCCAGCGAACCCCGAAGGTGTTAGTCACCCACCATTCGCTGACACGGCTGTCATTGGGCTGTGGGAGAAACCGGAAACCCAAGCAAAAACTCACACCTCCACAAGGAGAACATGCAAACTCCACTCACACCCAAGGCCAGGACCCAGGTTCAAACGCCCAACCCTGGATGTGTGAGACGCAGCACCACCCATTGTCCCACTGTGGAGCTAAAAGTCATACAGTGTAAAATGATGAGCTCTGTGTGAACAGCTGAACATGTTCCTTAAAGAATCCACTAAATAAAAGGGTATTTTGACATTCCTGTTGTCTCTCTAGTGCCCTCATGTGGTCAGAGTTTTTTTTCTCCACACTCTACTTGCTAAGTGTCCCTCACAGCTTCAGTCCCTGAAGGCCTGATGTGCTGATGTGTTCCGCACTCCTGGGACTGCCTGCTGCATTAGGCTCCTGATAAATACTGACAGCCCGCTTTGTGCACAGCTCCTTTAATCAAATGCTGACGGGGATATTGAGAGGGCAGCTTGGATTGGTGCCATGGTCTGTCTCACACAGACCCCGCCCGACCATGCACACATGCAAAATGATCTACAATGTCAGTCAATAAAAAAAAAAGCCTATTTAAATAAATTGCAAATGATCTGTGACCCCGTACTAAGATTGTCACAATTTTCACTGTCAAATTAGTTACATATAACAAGATTAATCATAAAAAGCAGAGCTCAGCAATGCACAGCCATGTCCAGTTATTGATTCTGTGTGCACTTGCTACAGAAGTAGTCTTACTATGGAAAGATTTATTGGGATTCAAATGCAATTTGTTTCACCCACAGCAAGTGAGTTTCTAATAGGTCTCCTGTTAAGCTGGAAGACTGCTGGTAAATGCCCCTCTAAGAAAGGTCTTCTCGTCAGTGCATGCAGTCAGTGACTCCTCAATGAAGTTTTTAAGCATCACATGTTTAAAATTTTTTCACAGTATTTAAACAAATGTGTATTTTATAGGTCATAATATCTTCTTAACTACATTCCTAACATGTTTACAGTTTACATTTTGTTTTTTGCTTATTAGACGCTGAATGCACAGGTTCCCATTATGGAAATATGAAAGTAAGATCAGGGGACACCCAGATTTTATGATGTTAATGAGGTTATGATGGTGAGACCAGGTTTCGGTATCTTCTTAGGGGAGGATATACAAGATTTTAACCAACTATGATAGAGGCAGTTACTTTCTTCCTGACTTGAAGAGCATCAGGCAGAGCTTAAGTGAGAGTGTATTTTGCAAAATAACTATATAACTTCAAGCAATATATAAATTCCTGGCTGTTTAATCATCATTTATTCTTTTAACAGAACTGTACAATTTGTACCCAAAGTAATCCATACAACCTTTTTTTCTGTTTTCCTTTTTTTCTTAAAAAGCAACATCAAAGCAGCAAACACTCCAGGAAACCAAATTTACAAGAAAGAGGGCAAAAAAGGTTAAACTTTTGTACAGAATGAATCTGCTGAAATTTAATATCTGAAATTAAGGTCCTGTACAGCAAATATACATTTACTCTCTAGAAGGGATTCTCTTTTTTTATCCTGCATAGGATTCTGTACACTGTCTACATTTGGTTATTTTGTGCATTGGACATTAGTATGCTGCCTGGCCCTACTGTGACACTATATGTCACAATGTATCATATAATTACATTCTCAAAGCTAATTGTACAAAGAAAAAAAAGCTAACACTTTCCTCCAATATCCAAAACATTACCGCAGAGCTGATGTGATATCCTTAGATACCTACAGTGACTATGAATGTAGGTTCCTTTAAGTAAATACCTGACAGACAAGTCTTTCTATGACAACCTGGCATAACCTCACAAGTTTGTCCATACAGTGGGTTGCCTGGTGTTCGCATATCCCTTAAAGGCAACTGTCACAAAAAAAGAACAGAAAAAGGGGGAAAAAAAAGAACAAAAAAGTCACATTTCAAGGTACTTCGTAGTTGCAGTGCTCTAAAGAATCATCAAAAGGCCATTATACTTCAACATCATTTCTGCAGCGCACTGCGGATTCTTGCCTCATTCTTCACTTGGTCACAAACTCCACACTTGGCGCTGCCCAAAAACAAACTTAAGCTTTTACCATCTTAATCCCCAATATCCACAACCTGAGAAGTCAAGTGTTACTTTCCCTTGCTTGCTCAGTTTCTGTCCAGCTTCTACAGTACTGAGAACAGGGATTGGGCAGCAATGCTGTCAGTCAGGAGCCCAGTGCACATTTTCAGTAGGAGATGACACTGGAAGAGGCGGGGCTTGAAGCCAGGTTGCCCGAGGAACTAGAGCGTCTCATGTGGGGTAGCAGATAGGAGTCACTTCCCAACTGATGTACATCAAACCGGTCCTCCTTTCTGTAGGCCAGACAACGCCGGATAAAAGCCTGCCAATCACAAAAGAACTCGTCAGACAAAGGCATTATGAAGCAGCCAGTATGGCTGAACGTGTAAACAGCACAAAGGCAAAAGCTGCAATAGTTTCTACTTAAAATAACTAAGTTATTTATAGAGTTAGTCTAGTGTAGTCTTAGTGTATTTCTAGGAGCATGCAGGTCATATAACGACGTGAACGTGCAAAAAGGATGTCCTACCAAGTAGTTCTAGATTCTAAACACTAGGGGGCATCCTTGTAGAGCAACTTGAAAACAAAGAACTTCAAAAATCATTGTGCTACTAAACCTTCTACTATTAGCGTTTTCACCATGACCATTACAAACATCACACTCACTGACCTTGGCCTCGTTGCTTGCCACAGGTTTGACAGGGAACTGCACCTCGGTTGCTTTGAGAATAGTGTTCTCCTGCAGGATATCCTGCTGTGACTGGTTATGGCCAAATGGCTGAAAAAGAAAATTCATTGTTTTGAAATACAGTGAAAAAAACTTTATATAATTGACTCAAATTTATTAAACACATATGCAAACAAAAAAATCAAATCCATAGAGATCCCAGCCTTACAAGAAACTAGCACCAGTAAGTCTAGTAAGAGTACTTTTGTCCAAGTCTAACGGCATAGGGCTTAGCAAAGTGCTGCAGTGACTCTTGCTGTCCTGCTACCAGTCTACAGAAACCAAAACATTGATTTAAAAACCATTGTGTGCAGCCTTAAATAATATTTATGTTTCCTGGAAAACAAGTATTGCAGCTGAAACATCAATGAGAATTTTCACTTTCTTAATTCTTACCTTTCTTCCATAGAGGCACTGGAAAAAGATGACTCCCACAGACCACACATCCACCTTGTTGGAGATCTTTGGAGGTTCCTTACCCACAACAAAACACTCAGGAGGTAAATACCTTCAAAACAAAACCACAAAAAACATTCAGCAATCATCCGTCATCAGTTTCTGACTGACACCAGTTCTGAATGTAAATGTTACCAAAACCTCACAGCATTGTTCCGGCATCCAGTGCAGAGATTAAACAATACAACAGAGAGCCAGTGGGAGTAGACAAACAGCTGAAACCTACATCCTCCATGTTATTTATTTTTTTATTTCTATTATTGTTGCAATTAATATTACAGCAGTTTTAAAGGTCTTATTTCCTTTCATTTAAATGTACAATGTGTACTATGTAGGGAGAAGTTAGCAAATGAGACTATGAAGCTGTCTAACTGTCTAACTTCATTGCCATCTGAAAATCATACAACAGCAAAACCTTCAGTCTGTGTTTAAAAAAGCCTTCCGATAATAATATGCTGTTACTGCAGCAAAACTGAACACCCTAGAGAGGAAACATTCGATGAGCAGGTGTCTGCAACCTGTTGGACACAAGAGTACACAAGTGCAATTCATATACCAGTAAGTGCCTGCTCCTTGTGATGTCAAGTCCATCCCATCAACTCCATAATTGTCGTCATCCATGATTTTAGACAAACCAAAGTCTGTGATCTTGATTTCTCCACATGCTGTTCCATCCACTAGCAATATATTTCCTTAAAACCAAAATGCAGACACATTAAACCAGGTAAAAAAAAAAAAAAGACTTACATCGTATGTTTTTCTCAGGAAAATGTGTGCGCGCGTGTGTGTACATGCTTAATACCTGGTTTAAGGTCATAGTGTATTATAGGTGGTTTGATCTCATTCAGGTATCTTAGTGCATTAACAATCTGCATAACAATTGAACGAGCCTCTTTTTCCGACATCAGTTTGTGTTGTTTCAAGTAGAAGTCCAAATCGTTGCCTTCACAGTATTCCAAAACTGTACAAAACCTACAGGAAAAAAAAAACAAGTACATTATAAAATTGTGAATGAACATAAACATTCTAGAGAATGTGTCTGTCTTTCCTGTATGTAACAGCACAAAACACAAAGCTTTTCATTAAAATATAACAACAAAGCAGACTCACATGGATGATAATACTTTCCCAAAAGCATCATAGTGTCAAAGAAACACTTCAGGCAAAAACACTAATGCTACTAGACTACAAGGGGTCAGTTAGCATTATGCAAATCAAATTTGAAGGTGAACACACTCTGAAAGTAAACATAAATCAGAAATAATCTGTCCATTGACACGTTTCCAAGTGGAACCGTATGTCTCTGAGCCATCAAATATTTTGCTTGATATTAGGTGGGGAACGACAGTTGAAACATATTAGTTTTATATTGTTTTCCCCATCTGTGCATGGTTACATAATCAAAAAATCAGAACACATTTTAGTGGCAGGCAAAAAATTCACTGTTGTGTGGATGATATACTTTTTAAATTATAGACTTGTGACAACAGTTGTAAATATAAAAATATTAAACATCTCTCAGTGAAAAATGCGTGACTACATAATCTGTTTGGTTTGAGAGGTTATTTCACATCAGCATCACAAAAAAAAAAAAAACCCACCCAAAATGACCAATATATATGGTGGTGAAAACGATTCATGCAGGAGCACTGGGTTGGATAAGAGCTTATCTTATGGATAACACTGTGGGGAATATGTATTCTTAAACTCAGCCAGCATGTATATGGAGCATGTATATGTATAAGTAAAGACTATGGGTACTTACGTATCTGTGTCCAGTGAGAAATAGTCATAAAGTTTGACTATTCGTGGATGATCCAGCTGCTTGTGTATTCTGTACTCTCTACAGGCATGTCTAAAAAAAAGAGAGACAGAGAGTCTGTCAGTCGGCCTCAGGTGAAAGTTACTGGATCAGATTTTATTACACATACCAATGCATGAATGCCATTACAGAAACCAGACCCATCTCACCAACCAGTGCCAATTCAATTTGCCTCTGGACATCATACAATCCACATTTCTCAATTCAGTCTGTCTATCGTTTGTTTTACTTTAACAACTCACGTCAAGTATAACGGCTGGTACACATGTATCAAGAGCAGGGTTGTAAAAATGCTGATACATTTAAGCCCTTAAATATTTGGACAAAGACAAGTTTTCTAATTCTGATACTTTAGAGCGCCACAATGAATTTTAAATGAAATAATTCAGGTGTAGTTCAAGTGCACTTTCGGCTTAATTTCAATGGATTAAACAAAAATATTGCATAAAAGGAGAGGAACTGTAGTCACTTTAATACATAATCCCCTCATTTCAGAGGCTCAAATGTAATTGGACAAATTAATGTAACTAAAAAAAATTTTCATTTCTAACACCTGGTTGAAAATCCTTTGCAGGCAATGACCACCTGAAGTTTTGAACCCATACACATCACCAGTCAGGTTTCCTCCTTTTTAATGCTCTGCCAGGCCTTCACGGCAATGGCTTTCAGTTGCTGTTTGTGGGTCAGGTGACTCACTTGGCCATTCAAGAACATTCCACTTCTTTGCTTTAGTAAACTCTTGGGTTGCGTTTGCTGTATGTTTTGGGATATTGTACCTCTGAACTGGGAAGCGCCTCCCAATAAACCTGGCTGCATTTGGCTGGATTTGAGCAGACAGAATGAATCCGGCTGCTTCTGTCCTGCGTCATCAATAAACACTAGTGTCCCAGCCACGCATTCCCAAGCCATCACACTACCCCCCCCCCCCAAATGTTTTAGTATGCTTTGGATCATGTTCCATGTCTTCTTCGTACTTTTATTCTTGCCATCTTTCTAATAGAGGTTGATCTTGGTTTCATCTAGCCACAGAATGGTGGTCCAGAACTGTGCTGTCTTTTTAAGATGTTATTGTTTTTTTAAGCGAAGTCCAGTCTAGCCTCTCTCTTCTTAAGGCTTATGAGTGACAAAGTCTTCTCTTCATGGTAGACTTGGATATTGACTGGCCTACCTCCTGGAGAGTGTACTTCACTTGGCTGCATGTTTTGAAGGGGTTTTTCTTCATTAGGGTAATGATCCTGCGATCATCGCTTGTCTTACGAGGAATTCCAGGCCTTTTTGCATTAGGATTAGGGTCATTTCCCAAACGGATTTTTTTGTTCCCACAGCCTAAGGATGGTTTGTTTCAACTGCATGGAGAGCTCTTTTCACCGCATGTTGTATGTTCACAGTAAAATCTTCCAAATGCAAATGCCACGTCTGGATTCAACCCCAGAACTTATCTTCTTAATTTATAATTAAATATCGATAGAATTACGCACACCTGTCCATGACTGCCCAATTACTTTTGGTCCCATTAAAAAGAGGGGTGTAATTCCTAAACCTTTTATTCAATTTAGAAGTGGATACCCTCAAATTAAAGCCGAGTCTGCACTTATGTCCATAATTCATGCATTTATATCCATTGAATCACTATAATGTGAATATGTTTGTGTTAACATACATATTATAACAGGTCAAATAAAACTTGTATCAGTGTCCAAATATATAGGAACCTAACTGTAGTTCATAACCAGTGTAAACCAATGATCATTACTGAGAGGAAAAATGTTTTTTCATTGGTTTTATGACCGAAATATTTTTTTCCCCTCTCCTTGGTGGCATGATCAATTTAAGATGGCACAACACATAAAACATTTAACATACTTGTGATAGTTCTCCTTCTTTTCTTCTCTCCAGTTTTTGTTGAGTTGATGAATTTTCACAGCTGCATACCGTTGTTCAATTAGGTCAAAAGCCTAAAAAAAAAAAAAATAACCGAAGCCACAACACATAAAATGAAATTCTGAAAAATGTTGTTCATATCTCACCTGCACATGTGGCATGTAGGTTTAAGCATGAGTTTACCTTGTAAACTTCACTGAAGCCCCCTCTTCCGAGCAGATGTAACAGCAAGTAGCGCTCGTTTAGAGTTGGGTGGTCTTTAAACCTAAAGACAGCAGATAAATGCAAGTTATCAATCAAATAGTCATAATCCTGCACAGATTAGAGAGCTGTAGCCAGTAAAAACCCACCTCCTAATTATGAGGAGACAAGAAACAGGCAACTGAATGTATTGTTTTATTATATTTTATAAATTACAGTGCTAATTTCTTTACCATGTACATTTTGTATAGTACTTATGTATAAATATGATAATTAGTAACTAGGTTTTATTTTTATGAATTACTAAATAGTACTGTATTAACAGGAAGACGTCTACATTTTTATTCTAACTGATAAGAAACACACTGATACTGAGAAACCCTTAATCAAATTAAACTTGTGTTTATAAAATTAAGGACTCTGAGCTTACAGGTTAGCATTACACCACAAGAGACGGTTACAGTTGTCTTTTTTCATATAACAAAAATATAATATAATATTAAATGCAAAAGTCTGTTTTGTTTTTCTGAATTACCACTGTAATGATAATACATGTAGTGCATTCTCTCGAATGGGTCCTTGTTCCCTTCACTTTTCAATATCCAGTACTACAAATAGTGCATCATATGTCTAAAAGCCATTTGGGATTCAGTCATTAGTCCACAAACTCATACTGCCTAAAATGACAACCACAGTAAACTATTAACCCATTCACAGTATCGATACTGTATTCAGCTGCTGAAAGGCAGACATGCATTTGCATATCGTATGTTAAAATGGCTTGAAATGTGGAAAAGCAAGTTATATTGTAGCCCTGGAACTGTTTTATGTAACTGTTGTAAATATTTGTTTGAGCCATGGTAAAAATAATGAAACTTCTACATGATTTTGTACACATTTTGATCATGTAAATTAAAATTAATTTGAAATGTAGACCATAGAGTTTTTTTCCCTGTATCAAATGTATAAATCTTTATTCCCCACATCTGAAAAATGTCCCTTTCCAAAGACTTGGTTACAAAACTTACAAAAAGGCTGCATGTGTGCTTAAGGATATTATCACACAAAACAAAAAGCGCAACAACTGGCAGTACAGAAAATCATAAATAATAACGCAGCAATGGAAGGTGGCTCTGTGTCACCATGGAGACGGTACTCACTGAGAGCTGTCCTCGTTGTTTATTCTCTTCAGCTCACGAATGTGAAGGTTCCGCACTCTCTCCAAGCGTTCCAACTCGGCCTGGATCTCAGCCTCCTCCTATAGCACAACCATAAATGCCATCACTCACTCACTAGCACAGAGCACAGTCTGAACGAACCATATTGAGAAACAGCTCAAAGAAATATACTCCATTTAGTTGAAGAGCATGAAATCAACTACTAATAGTTGACCAGACAGAGGCAGACAAATTCAACAACAACTGACCTTCTTGAGATGGCCAAGACGTAGCTTGAAGATTTCCTCCTGCTCGTGATACTCAGCTAAAGTTAATCTGTATACAGAGTACAGAAAACCACACATTTTATTATTTAGAACTCACAAAAGATAAAATATATTCAGTAAAAAATGAAAAGCATACTTCTATGTGATCCAAATTGTGACAAAACAAACTCATTAATTAAACAACATGTCTACACTGGCAAGTGCAGATACTCACAGCTGAGGGAGGCTTGGTTTGAGGAAGGGGTCGCTCTCAGCACCATTGACTGCCTTGGTTTTACGTTGTTTTGGCTCCGAGTTGGCATTAGGGGTTTGGGAGTTACTGGCTGAAGGGGGTTTCCTCTTGGCTAACAGCTTTCTTTGTCTCTCTATGTCCTCCCTCTGCTGGTTTATAGACTCCTGTTGTCTGCCGAAGACACGTGAACAAGCAATTATTGTTGAACTCAATCGGTCTAGATTACATTCAAAATAAGCATCAAACAATATGTGAAAGATTCTAGTATGTAACACAAAAACAAAGAGTGTCTGTCTGCTGCTTCACAGTAATGCATGAACATATTTTAGGACATTTTTTGAAAAGACAAAAAACTAAATAAAACCACTTACTTGACAAGGTTCTGGAAGGCATACCCGTCTGTCCACTGCTCAGTGAAGGAGGCCCCATGTCTTACAGTCGTGAAGTGTCCCAAACGCAGCCGGTCCTGCATGCTCTTCTCCCTGCATGCCTGCTTCTCCTGGGTACTCTGACACCACACGAATATAGAATTGCATATTCCATGTTTTGGACAGAGAATGCAGAAAGACAGAAATCAAGTGAAAAGGAAATGTTTAACTTTGTGAAGAGTCTTTATTGATCCAAGGACAACATGCATGCAAATCATTTAAAATGCCCAGATTGGACAGCAGACTTTCAGCACAAAATTGCATCCTCTTAAGAAAAGGAACAAAAAACACAATTTTCTCACCTTTTCAATGAGGAGTTTCTTGCTCATGGTAATGCACTTGTTTAAGCGCTCCTTGTACTTTTCAAGTAGTTTCTGTTGTTCATCTATTTGTCTCCTGAGATCACAGTTCGCCTTTTGTGTAGGTAGAGAAATAAATAAACAAAAAGAAGAAAACATTTCCTTGTGTCAGAGTGATACCTGTAAAGCTCCTTACTACACAACACAATTTCAGAGGACAGTATATGGAAAAAACACACAATGCTGCTCCTCAATGTCCTTTCCTCACCCGTAACAAGTCGTCTATCCTTCCCTCCTTCTTTTCCAGGTCCAGGTTCTTATTACTCTCCAGTGCAGCCAGCTTCAGCACAGTCAGATCAGTCTGGGAGCAAGAGAAACCACACACAGATAACATACTTTTTTAGAGGCAGAGGTTCTCAGTTTATTTACATGCCACTAACAAATGAAGGATTTAAAAATGAGATCTGAATCAAACAGTAGCTTATTGTCTAACCTGGATGCTCTTTACTGCTAACAGTTTAGGGTGGATCATGTGGTCCCCAAAAGACAGACTGGTGGGTGATGGGCTGTTCTGCCTGACCTGAACCACAGCCATGGAAAAGAAATAACATGGTTAGAAACACGGTAAACGGAAAAGTGCACAACTAGAACGAATGTGTAAGATGTGCAGAACGTACACTAGATGCTGGTGCAGAGTGGGAATGTGAGTTCTGGGGCGAGCGAATGACTGGTGGTAAGCCTCGAACAGGACTGGACCCATTACCACCCTGTATCTAACGCAATAGAGAGAGACAGGAGGAGGAGGGAGAAGGAAAAGAGGGAGAGGGGGACAGGAGACAGAGAGGGAGGCAGTGAACTTAGTTATTTTTAACATTATCCCCTTCACAGAGAACTTTTCTTTATGGTTTATGTTCCATTTGTCTATAGCTGAGCACTTGAATTCATTACATTCTTAAATAACTTGTTTTTCTCCTTATCAGCTCCAGTTTAAACAGAGACAAACGCATCCATGTGCACATTATCATTTCTATTTTGTCATTCACTTTATCAATAACTGATGAAAATGAGACTTACATCAAAATAATCACTAATTTTGGTTCCCCGAACAAGAGATTTCCCTAAAAAATAGAATAAAAGCATGGTGAGCTGAGCAGTGAAGCTATGAATATAAAAAGAATATTCAATTTCTGGCAAAGAATGAAAGCAATGCCAAAATAAATAAATAAAATACATACCTTGGCTACTCTCAGACTGAATCTCAGCTTTCCTCTTTCTTCCTCTGGATGACTCAGAGTGCTTCTTTTCAGGGGTCTACAGGAATAATCAGATTACATTACAGTTTTACACATTTTATTAATCTAGAACCTTTTAAATTGTTTGACCATTACGAGCATCCCTCAAAATGCTTAACTGGAATTGTTTTTATAAAAGGAAAACACTTTTATTAATATTACAACTTCTGACTTCCTTCTCTGCATAATGGGGTGCAAACAGCGCAATGTATTATATTCATAGTTTTTATGATAAAATGACATTATGTAACAAGGCATGTAATAGTACTTCAAAAACATATCAATTTTATAACATCTTAATAAAATGTTTCATTATAAAGAGCACAATTGGTACTGTTTAATAGGATTTATTGCAGTTCATTGTGTAATGTTATAAAAATAATCCGTACTGATAATGTACGATAATGTTTAATAAATGTAGCATTACTTGTTCTTTTTCCCCTGTCCTAACCAATCTGATGCCAGAAAAAACGTGGCACATATTGTGTACCATAAAAATGTCTTTTTGTTGAGATATTCTATTTTTGAAATGTAGCCCACCCCTTGGCGCAAACCTCTGCTCTGACAAGGCAATAATACAGCACTGGTACAAAACATTCCATCTCTCAAAAATACACAATACGCTGACTTGCTGCATACTGAAGGCAACAACTGGAACAAAATCTCCAACAAAGAACCACATAACATATAAGGGAACAACATTTTAATTAACACCAAGCTGATTCCCAACATTAGCATTAAGAAAATACATAAATTAAATGATGCTACGTGTGATCTATCCATACCAACCATGTAAATCTATACATTAAATATATTGCTACACCCTGCTGAAAACAGAAGGGAAGGGATGCAGCAAACCTACTCAGCAGAGACAAAGAGTGGCTAGCTGCCAGTGCATCTTTGCATTCTGATCACCAAGGAGTTCACTTGCTGCCTCAGCCTGGAAAATATTCTCAGCCACATCCCCACAAAACGCATATTTCTTCGATGTAAGGTGATAAGGCACCATTTTGTGGAAAACTGCAGATTGCTTGCATTCAGAGTGAAGCGGTGCTTCTCTCTGTGAATATGCAAATGATGACTAAACATTAACCTATTTATGGTTATCAAACGGGCTACTGCCAACATTCCGAAAGAGAGAGAAAGAGTAAAAACAGCTATTTGAAGACCTAAGTCCAACCAGTTTTGACTACACCCTCCTGTTTATTATACATTTCTTTGTCCATGAAAGTCACATCGGGTCTCTTTTAACAGCACAGCACGTGATTAGCCGAGATTGGAAGTTCCTGCACTCGCTAAGAAAGGAAGCCACAGTCACTGCACTACAGCCATGAGACACAGTGACAAAGAGAGATGGAGAGAACAGACCAAATGAAAGAAAGAGACAGACTTACTGAATATGCAGGAGAACTGCCTCTTTTCACATCAGAGCCCTGAAGAGAGACAGGGAGACATGGGCAGGGAAAAGAAAGGGGACAGGCAGGAGAGAGAAGAAAGGGGAGAAATAAGACATTAAAGAAAAGTAGATTTGGTGTAACAGACTACATGACCAAAGCCACTGTTTATAATTAGCCTTTAGTGACAGTGACTGAATGTCAGAGCATTCTTAATGAGCGAGCTGGGCTAGTTATGGATGCGCCACACACTCCTTGCTGGCATTTTTGGGTCACATGTGGGTACCAGCTAAGAGCTGTGAAAACCCACAGAAATAAGATTACGATGAAGAAATAAGATTAGTGTACAGTGATTTCTTATAAGGTACATAAAATAGCTGACTGACATTATCACAAGGCTGTAAAGCACACTATAGTAAAGTTAAGCCTTTTCAGGGGGAACAAAAGACTGCATACAACATTTATCTTTAGTTCAGCTAAAAATATATAATCACAGAAATAGTTTTTCCATATAATTGTTTAGTAAGTAAAACCTTTGTGCAGCCCACAGCCCAGGTTGTTGCTAAAGTCAGTTATAATTTTTGAAATGCAAATATTCTGTCTAATTTTTCAGACAGTGATTTTTTTTATTTAAGACAGTGCTCTATACAGCTGGTCTGCTACCACATATTTCATACGACTTTAACCTTATCCTCCTGAAGGGACATGCTAAAACATGATTACATGTCTGACTGCTCATCACTGAGTTATAAAATTGAATAGGAGAAATACATGTGGGCCAGTAAAGTGTAGGTGGAAAAAGAGGGGGAGCTGCAGCTGCACTTAAACAGGGCTGACTCTTACATAAGCTTAATTTTGTCATCTAAATAAAAATGTAAATCCAGTCATTGAGAACATCTTCCAACTGCACATTACAGCCACCTTCAATAAGGACAGTAAACATGAATAAATAAATAGCTAAGGGGTGAAGGCTTCTGCGTGATTGGATTGTGAATGTTGGTAGGACAGCATAGGTAAAGGTGCATTTCTTTTCTGTAGTATTTTTATTTTAAATATATAGTCTGGTGTTCATTCTCTACAGTCCTTAAGGGCATGATTAGGTATGTAATAAAACAGAATTAGACAAATTCATACTTAACAGCCACCTGGTGCTGTATATGGTCTTTGGAGTGGCTGTGCATCATCTACAGGCTTGTGTATAAAGGAAAGACTCGAAGAAAGGATGGCTGGGTATTTCTGGGCAGCAGGGGCTGCTGCATACTCTGCTGTTTGATGTAATCTGAAATATATATAGTGTGTGCCAGCTGCAGTGTTTGTGATGTATTAGCTGGATCTTTGAGTTTTTCCAATACAGATACTAATTTTCACTTTTACATCTTCTATGAATACAAACATGCATATTAAATACTTTAAGTCTATAACCTTGTTTTATGTACTAAATTTTTGGCCTTTTTAAATAGGTTTAAAAATGTGTTTTCCAAGAAGTGAAATTCACATCTGCCATATATTCTTCTCATATTCTCAACACTAGTTTTATGACACTGCTCTTTGTACTTGCACTTGCATTTTAGTTCATCAGACTGCTAATGTTTCTAAAATGTTTATCAGCCAATCACCAGCATAGATTTTGGAATGAGGCGCTCCCTCGAGTTCATAAAACTGACTACCGAGGTATTAAAATTTGATATCAAAAGGTATTTAATAAAACGGTAGTATCATATGATAATTTAGCTGATGCTGATAGCAAAAAAAAACCCAAAAACCAATACATAGCCCTGCTGTGTACTAGCTGCAACATTTTGCTTTTGTTGTGTTTTAGCAGCTGCTTTTCTAAGTGTCATATTTGTTGTGCACTCCAGTGTAGCTTTTCTGTTTGGTGTGGTGTGAGCACTGAGGGTTGCTGCATGTCTGTGGGAGTGTTGTGACAGGTGTGTGCGGTGATTGAGAGCGTAACTGCTGCATCATTAGAGTGTGCGCTGACGTATGGGGGCATCTGTGTGCCTGACATCTGCGCACAATCAGCAGGTCCAGCCGACACAGGACAGGAGAGAGCTTTATACTTTTCTTAGCCCTGCTGTCTGCACCCGCTTTCTCTCTCCTCTTGGTTCCTTCCCTATTTCACTTTACTCTGCCCTTTCACACCCCACACACCTCACTCTCGCATTAATAATTATTATCTTAGGAAGCTCTCTCTCTCTCTACACCAATCTGTGATATATGGCACAAGCAGGTGCACTATGCAGGGGGCAGAAGGGGGAGGGTTGCAGACAGTGTTCTTAATGTCTGTGAGTCTCTGTGTCGTGTGTGTGTGTGTGAGAGAGAGAGAGAGAGAGAGAGAGAGAGAGAGAGAGAGAGAGAGAGAGAGAGAGAGAGAGA
>JBBPCW010000002.1:11951597-11966537 GCA_037974425.1 Phenacogrammus interruptus
GAGAGAGAGAGAGAGAGAGAGAGAGAGAGAGAGAGAGAGAGAGAGAGAGAGAGAGAGAGAGAGAGAGAGAGATAGAGTGTGTGTGTGCGCGCGCACGCACGCACATGTCAGGGTGGTGCTTAGCAATGCTTAGATTTAAGTCTTGGAGGTAAACACAGACGCAAGCTCACTAATCAGCCATGAGCCTACAACACATGTACGTTCTAACACACATGCTCAATAACACATAGGTCAAAAATAAAGCAAAACATACCTCTGACTCCTTATCACTAGAGGATCCCAGGCTGCCAAAGCTATGATTCGAACATTCGTTGTTTGTTAAGCCCTGAAATATGAAAATTGCATAATTCATACACAGATTCACACATACCGCCACAAACCAACAGACTGGGGAGGGACAGAAAGAAAAAGGCCCAGCACCTTTCCTCAGTACAGCAGGTGTTGATTATGAATTAATGACATCCCTACAGAACACCGTCAGGCAGGCAGATCAAGACTACCAAGGGAGAACAGAGATGCCAAAAAAGGGGGAATCTTTTACTGGATCCTTTGAGAGCATTAGAAGGTTGTCTACTGAAAATGCATTTAAAATTCTTAGAATGCTATGAAGCACCTTGAAAGCACAGAAGCTTCCTCTCATCAGCTTTCTAATAGATGTAAACCACTAAGAGATTGAAGAGGAGACAGAAGTGTAGGTGGAGCTGCTGCCATTTTGCTTTCCACTATTTTGCTTTCATCAGGGGATGGAGACAGACAGAATGAGGGAGAGGGGAGGGGAGAGATAGAGAGGAAGGGAAAGAAATACAATAAAGACAGATTGTAAGTCATACCGCTACTCACTTTGGTTCCTCCACTGGTGCTTCCAGTACTGCCCCCTGTGCTGCCACTGACACCGCCCATGAAGCGGGCCTCCAGGAGTTCCTGCCGGCGCGGGTCTAGACTGTGCAGCTCCTCCATAGCACCTGAAAAAACAAACAGGCACAGACTGAGCTTTACTCTCACAGACCCAGGTAGACAAAACAACTACTAAAAGGCATAAGCCTAGCCTACAAATAAATACACATTTTAAAGCCAACCTGAATTCAAAAACCATCTTTTACCCTCAGTAAATCTGATATTAAGCATATTCCATATGATTCAAAAGACACTCCTTAGTTTTTCTTAATCTATGATCAAGTGTAAAGACCTATGCTGCTTCATTGTTTGCAATATTGAAAGGGAAATATTATATTTTAACCAATAATATGTTTTACCTCTCCCTCACATATCATTGAGTGAAACACTCAGCTAGCTAAGAGACACTCCCTGACTGTGTCTCACTTGAAAATACAGTAGAGAAAATAACGGCTTTGATTTCTGAATCACTTTAATATTTTTTTTTTTTTTTTTAATCATAGTGCGTAGTGATTCAGAAAAGATTATAGACAAGATTATATTTTGATTTATTCAGATTTAATTATAATGTAGGGTTGTCCAAAAATATTGATTCTCAGATACCAATCGAAACAAAAATTTTGTACCGAGTTCGAAAATTATGACTAAATGTCGTCGTCACCGAACATTTATCATGTGACAAAAACAAGTCAAGACGCAACGTAGACAAAAAAGTATTGGGACACATTTCTCTCTCCTTGGCACTATACAGCATTGGCAATGACACACACAAACACAAAGTCTCTCTCACACACACAGCTTTTTTGATAAGCAGCCTTTCCCATATCCATGCAAAAAAGCTGAACCTAAATGGTTCTGATTTGGTTGTGTAGACTATATTTGTTCAGGAATAATAATATTCAGGTACAATCAGGCAAACACACTGAAGGTAAAGCGTTTTACCAGTTTTACAAATGTGGGTTTTATGGCAATAGACACATGCATTTTCATTTTATTTGCACTCTTTAGTGTTGTGATGTTATTTTATTAATTTAGTTTAAATTTATGTACATGAACTTCTAAGACACGTTTGGTTGGCAAAATAAATGTCGTAAATTCAAACCAGAGTGTCTTCTGTGTCTGGAATGGATGTACAGTACTCTTGAGTCATTATATTCTTGGTAACAATAACATAATAAGACAACCTTGTTTGAACTGTGAAATAGTTTTGACTAAGAGATTTAGATTTTGTCTACTCTTCTATCTACTTATGCTACATTGACTGGGTTAAATAGAATTGCATCACTAAAAAAAAAAAAAAAGACAAATAATTCTGACTAGAATAAGGCTAAAATGCTAGTAGTTGACTACTAGTTGACTGAAACTTGACTAGACTAATAATAATAATCACATATTTATAAAGCGCTTTTCAAAAAAGCCAAAGACGCTGTACAATTTTGAGTAAACAAAGAAAACGGAGCATTGTTTGTCTACTCACACTTCTGTTTAAAAAGTTCCTGTGTTTGTTATTTCTCCCCCTGTAGTATTGAAAATAGTATCAAGTACCATCCTTAGTATCGGTATCGAGTTCAAAATTCCAGTATCATGACAAGCCTAATATAATAAGAAAGAACATGAGCTAATAGTAGAAAAGGTTTAACCATTTGATTTTATTCTACTTCAAGAATCAAACATCTTGACAACTATTTATTTTTCATTATTCATAAATTCTTACAGCCTCATATTTCCAGACTTTTAAATCATCAGAAAGGAAAAAATCAGAACATATGGCATTAATCAGAACATCAGGTGTGCCGTCACACCTGGGTTACTGCCTTCCATGGGGAATAGGATGTGTAGATTTAGCATATGAGCAAAGTGATATTTTTACTACAACTAAATGTTTTGACATTTATCTGTTGCATATGTAAACACTGTTGGTCAACCAGGGCTCAACTGACATATCAATCAGGCAAAAGATCAGCCAATATTAGTAATTTACAGTATCCTAGTATCAGGCAATATCAGAGACTATGTGCAGTTAATTAGCACCTTTCTGGTTGCAAACTGCTGGGACTCGAACTCATGATCTGCTAATAAGACAAAACCTCATACAACTGTACCAGTGGGCAGCTCAATATTGGGCCCTGTCTTTTTAATGCCAAACTAGTCATTCTGAAAAACAAAGCACCATTATGGTACGTATTGCCCAAACAAATAAAATGTATCAAAACTTTTTTCAGCCATGATGGTTACAGTGTATTATTTTGAGTTCCTGTTTAGTTTAAAGTGTGAGAACTAAGAAGAATAATTTAAGTTAGTAAAGAACATTTGGCTTAGAATACTAAAACAAAATAAACACGGAAATCTAATATATGAAACAAGCATACAGTATCATTCATTATTTTTAGCCACATTAATTCTGTATTGCAGTCTGTGACTAAACGCTGGTCCCTTGCTAAAATGCTGCTTTATTGTATCCGCACACACAGAGGGAGATATGATTTCCTCCTGTTTACTAATCCCCTAGGTTACTTACACACCCGCAACACAAACAGATATAGACATGCACCTCAACAGGGCTGGGAGTCTGGAGATTTTGGGATGGCACCATGCCCATAACAACTGATGAGCTAGCCCCAAGAGATCATACCCCGCATTACTCAAGCTAACATAGAACACTGCAACTGCTCTATACCACAGGACACATCCTTAAACCTGACATACACACATACCTTTATGTACACTTGTATATTATCTCACTTGGTGATACTGTAAGAATTATTTTATGGGGAAAATAACACTGACATAGCTCTAGTGTTCTACCATAGCCCTGGATCTCACCATATATTGCAATGAAATTTTGTTGCATGTCTAGGCAAGTTTGGCTGATCTAAAGTGTCTAGGACAGGATGGGATGCATGAAACCAAATCTAAGTTAAGGGAAGTCTTTTTTAAAAATGCATTTACCAGATTTCTATTACTGCATGATGGGGACTAGTCTTCTTGAAACAGCTGAGCAATTTGAAACACAAGAACATTAGAAATGACATATGAACAGAAATATCACTGTGGCCCTTTTGTCATTTTGTAGAATTCTCTCTCTCTTTTAACACCCACATTTCCTGTTATTTCTCAATCTAACTCTTGGTCTCTATCCCTCTCTCTGAACCCCCAGGCTCAATCAGCCCCTTAGGCCTAGAGGTCTGTATGTAGCTGAGAGGATCCTCCAGGCTACACGGAGCTGGCAATCTCCTCAGGGGCTGCCCTGCTGCCATCATCTTTCTCTAATGAGCAACCATCACAGCTCTACAGCAGCCACAATTGCAGGAAGTCAGTTCAAGATTACATCGAGCCAGTGCTACTGGAACATATATATATATATATATATATATACACATGGAGCTATTACTTTTCTTTTTAACATACTTACTTGGGCTGTATTCATTAGACTACGTATATCAGTGTTGAATACTGTAATGTATGTTGCACAAGAATGAACTGAGGAACTCTTGGATCTGAGGCAAATGATTTTTTAATGAATGCTTTATGAACCAAAAATACAGTCTGAAAGGTATTTCTACTTTGAGTAGAGACAATACAACACGATTCCCGATATATACCTTTTTGATTTTCCTTTTTAATGGGGAAAAGGGGCTCTAAAATAAATATTCTATTAATATAATAAAATATATACTGTAAATATATAAATAAAAGAATTCTGTCTCTATAATATAAAATGTAGATTTCCAAAAAGACGGTACTGTTTTTGTTAAGATCTTAAGTTTTAATGAATTTGCACAGGACAAATCTTAGTAAGCATTCATAACATACTTATGGCACATTATATAGACATTATTTAGACAGCCCAAAAACACAATGACACGATTATGCTTACTGGTTCAGATGCTGAAAAGACCAAACCATTTTAGGTACTGAAACTGTATATAGAATTTTTCAAAACTTAGACACTAAAGTGAAAAGTATTAAAATACCAATACCCAGTAGTAGTAGCTGATATCCATCTCTTGCCATTTCCATCTTCTGTCACTAATGTTGCTTGAACCAGCTGTTGGTCATGCACAGAAAAAAACAAAGAAACCTAGTGATCCCTCCAGAATTATGTTGTCTCTTGTGATACTGCATGAAGTCCATCATTATCCTGATATGTGGTCAGTCCCATAAAACCATTAAGAAAAAGTCAGAAAAAAACTAGGCTAAACAAAAACACCATTTCCTTCTGTCCTGACCTCAACCGAAGAACAAAACAGCGCTGTCTCCTAGGCTATCCCCACTAGAGCTGCTTTCCACTGGGACACACTCCGATTGGCTCCCTCAGATCCCTCCCAGATACCACCAGAACCATCAAAAACAAACTGTTCTCACCACTTGAGAGTCATAATTACAGAGGTGAACACTTAAGATTTCCAGGGCTTAATAAAGCACGATGAACTTTATTAAAATGGAATGAAGGCTACACACATGGAAGGCACACTGATGTAAAAGCCTGCAATGCTTGTGGAGGCCTCCTAAAATGATTCACACAAAGCTGACAAAAGGCTGGAAATCACCCTGCAACATCAGATCAGCTCTTGTCTTTAAACGAGTCTCTGATATTTCTGTCTGGATAAGAAGTGAGCCATTCTTTTTTAGCACCAAAAGAACTATATTTCAGTTGGAACATAACTTATCAAAAAACTTGCATCAGCATTCAGGTTTAATGTTTTATGCATTTTAGATTTCTTAAATTACTCTTATTCAAAAGTAAACTAACTAAAGCAATTGTATGCTACTTCTAATTCAACACACAAATACATATACACAAAGAAATCAGAGAAAAGGCTGTGTTGTCGAGAGACAAAGAAACCGAATTACATTCACTTTATTTTAAGGGTTATTAGAGGTCATAATAAAACATTAGTCCAAACACACAAAGTAAGAGACACTGTGAGAACAGACACAGTGAAAGTAGTGGAGCGGGAGAGTTGAGACAGAGAATGGAATATAATTACATACACTGCTCTTTCCTCATGTATTACTTAGCTCACACAAGGGGTTGGCAGCTAGCTTCATTAAGCCCTCTTTAGTCTTTAACTTCATTTGACTCTACAGTAGATTATTCCCATAAAGCATTTAAGCTCCGTACATTCAGCTGCTAAATGCGCAGTCCTGCCTCACAGAAAGAACAGCAGCACTGTTAACCACTCATTCACACACACTGGTGAGGAAAAAGCAGCAAAAAACGACACAGTCTGGCTCTCTCTCTGCATTGGAATGGAAGAGCAGGTGAAGGAAAAAGGGCAGAGAATGTAAAAGGGAAAACAAAAAAAAGCAGAGAGAGACAGAGAGAGAGAAAGAGAGACACACACCCAGAGAGAGACAGACATAGAAGGAGAAACAAGACAGAGAGAAACACAGAGCAAGTGAGAGGGGAAAAACAGAGCGAGAGAGAGAGACAGAGAGAGAGAGAGAGAGAGAGAGAGAAAGAGAGATACCCCTGAGACACAAAGGATCAGGTAGTAGAGAAGGGGCTAGGACAGCCAAGATGGATGCCAGTGTGGCTCATTTGTGGAGAGAGGGGTGAAATAGATGTGCTTCTTTTTCTATCCTTGTCTAGGCTACATTCTTAACACAAGAAAAGGCCTATAGCTCACAAAAGTACTGCCTATTTATCAGCTGCTATATAAAGACAATGTAAAATATACCACATGCTGCTCTTTGTAATGCACAAATCAATATCTAACAGGCAAAATGAAAATGAATAACACTTTAGCATTACAATGCATTGGTTAATTATGCAGGCAATATATATTTTCAACAGTTATTTGGCTGCAGTAGCCTCAGTAGCCTTAGTGTGTTTTAAGAAGCCATGAACAGAGCCCCCAGTGATGTAGTGCGCTACAGCAAAAGGAATTGCTGGAGGAGCAGCTAGAGGATATTTCAGACTAGAGTAGACGGTAACCTGAGAAATGTCATGTAAAACACATGATGTAGTCAAGCAAATAACAATCTGCCAAATAATGGCGCAAGCCTTTACTCTCTAAACACACACACAATGCCTTGTCCTGTGATCTCTTGGTTTAAAAATGTCTCGGAAACACACCATTACAGCCATGATCAGTTTAAATCAGTGTTGGCTGAGCTTTATGTTGCAAAAGAAGGCAACACTTAAAAAGTATCTTCACATTTTAAGATGAACTCAACAGCTGTCTGCAGTCTATGTATTAGAGACCTCCACTACTGCCCTTCGAAAGAGAGAAAACAGTATCTAGAGCGCATGCTCGAGCATTGTTTACACTGCCAACTCTTCATGTGAAGCCTTCAGAGGTATAAATGTCATAAAAGCTCAATTTCCCTTCACTTAGAGCAAGACAATCATTAAAGCAAGAAATTGGCGAAAGTAAGAAAACCGCTACAAAAATTAACGTCTTGCTCTCAGGACAAATCAGTTTAAGTTATTCTACAAAAACTGCACAGGCCATCTATTCGTTATGGCATCTGCCTTCTAAAACTGACAAGCACCTTCTACAGTCCCAATTGATCACTAATGAACACAGTTTTCAAATTAGATTACCACTGATCACGGCAACAGCAAGTAGTAAAATGACCAGAGAATACTATGGGTGTCAAGTGATACTCAAGTATTTGATAACTCCAGGTGACAGCATTCCTATAGAAAGTCACTACTGAGCATTCTGAGGAAAGTGTTAATTTTTAATTGTGATAGTGACAGTTTTGTTGTAATTGAGATGAATAAAAGTGTATTTTATTTCGCTTTTAGAAAAAAAGTGTCATCATGAGTATATTAAAAAGGCAGAGACAATGTGGGTGAAAGCTGCTGCTAGTTGGAACCAAAAACAAAATGTTTCTCAACAGAACTAAAACTAAACCAAAACTAAAATGTCAGCACATCATCTACTAAAGAGGAAAAAATGAAAAGTATTCAAAACATCTACTGATCCACTGGTTAACTCTACTGTAAGAATATTTGCTCGTCTGAAGTTTCTTTATTCAGTTACTGAAGTCTGGTAACCAAAGATTTACCTATTTTTGTGTAATGAAATTTTAAATATTTAAATATTCTTTTGTACTACTACTTTATTTTTATCTCAGAGGAACCATAATCTAATGCATGAAGAATGAAAAAGAGATCTGTGAATGTCACTAGGGATGCACCGAATATTCAGCCACCAAAATTGTGTGGGCACGTAATAGACACGTTTGTAAAGCAAGCAATGCCGAAATTTCTAGAGTGGGTGCATCCACAAAGACTCTCAACGTCGGGATTAATTTATCATATAAAATCATGATTATTGCCATGCAGAGTATGAAGCATAGAATATGCAAGACCCTTCAAGCACACCCACTCAGTTTTTGAAAAGGCAAGAAAGTTTTCCAGTGATTACTATATGGGCTATGCCCGTGTTTGTTTTAATACACTATTTAGTTATAGGCCTACAGAGAATTTTACATCTTTCAACAGTTTTTAAAGCACTTGTTCTGAATGCACTTTGTTCATTCACTATGTTCAGAATATTGAATTTGCTCGTTTTATGAGAGAAAATATTTAATTTTACAATATCTTGTTTTTAGGCTGTTCATGAGTGGGGCAAAGTACAATTTTTCCCCCAAAATTTTATATTGTGCATTGCTTGAATGCTAAATAAATATTTTCCTAGTTTTGTAACAGATTTATTCTTAATAATAATTTAATAATTTCCTTCACTGTTTCGGTTTCGATATTCAGCCAAATGTTTCTTCGTTTTAGGTTTATGGTTTAGCCCAAAAAATAATAACTTTGTTGCATCCCTAAATATCACCAAGAAAAACTTGACAGAAAGCATTCAATATAGCATTCACAACAAATATTCCAAATCAGCGAGACTTCAGAATCTATCAAAACAACTCTCAAAAGCTCAACAACTTCACCTTTGCAACCTCTAGCAACTTCAAAATAGAACACAGTCATTTCAGAATGGATGTGCACATAACCTAAGCCCCCCTCCTCTCCCACTCTGACTGTGGCTTCCATGAAAGAATACAAATGAGAGAGCTTTGGAAGAAACAGAGACTGGCGATTTAGATGATGATTCCGAAACATGATTTCAATCCGAATCAGAATACTTTATTGATCCCGGAGGAAATTGCTTCAAGTGTTTTTCTTCTATACTGTACTGAAATAAAGCACTGAGGTTGTTACACCCTTACAAGTCTGGTCTTGTTTTTGTTTCAAAATAATGCCTCACATTATAAAAAAACTGCAATATAATAACTACAAATAATATAAACCCAAAGAATTCATACATGGGCAGACATCACACTATAGAGGAGTGAACAAACAAGAAGCTGTACATTTAACAGAGGCAGTTTACATTGGGAATCTTTTTCAAACAGTCAGTTTTTTTATTCTCAAGCATTTTCTCGAATTTACAGAATTTGTGACAAGCTACAAAAGACATATCGCTACAGTCACTGCCTGAGCAAGACACAGGGCACAACTGATGTCCTTCCAAACCCAGTAACTCAGTGTCTCGTTTTTGTCATACTACCATTACATCATATAGTTTTATAATAGTTATAATTTCTTTAAACGCAACAAGCAAATCTGATAAAAACATTGACTTCTCCTTAGCTAGAAAAGGTTAAGCCAATGACAAGACAAAGGTTTACTAAGCTTGCAACACACACATCACAAAATGCCTGAAGTTTACACTGTCTGACCTAAGCAAATTAACATTAGAATTTCTTTTAAAATGTCACTTAAATGTAATTAGTTTCCTATTTAAAACATCCAATGAATCAAACAGTTCGGTGAAAGAAAAAGGCAACTTGATGTTAACAAGATAAGGTTTTGTATAGGTGTAACACAGCACGAGCACACGCACCTAGCTCAGGATGTTTACATCATATAACGGCAATAATCACAATTGTACGAAGCTACTTTACGTAGTCTGTTAATATCTAACACTGTAATAACCTCTTGGTTGTAGTCAGTGGGCCCAATTAAATAAGTGTTTAAATAAGTGTTGCGCCATTTTGAAAAACATTCAAGAACTGTCACCTACTTTATAAAACAGAATTTTGTTTAGGCACAACACTACCTAAACAATCAAGATTTGAGGATTGCAAAGCTCATAACATTAATTTCTGTGACACTTTTAATCAAAGACCTGGACCTCAGGTACATTAAAAATGTTAGAAAAACAGCTCTATTGCCACTCTTCTTAGGACTGGATATACAGAAATCACTGAAAGGACATGCTTTAAAATTAAGTGAAAAATAAGCCCTGGGTGACACAGCTACAGAACAGTAGGCATCCCTTGACAATATTCATGCTCATGAGTATGCTATAAAAAAAACAAAAACAACCAACAACAACAAAAAATACAACAATGAACCAAGAATACCAATCATGGGAGGTTACCATAGAGGAAACCACAAAAAACTTACTGCCCTCTCAAGTTTGCTAAAGCCTGTACGAGTTTTCCATCACTGTAACAATGCTACTTGGACAAAAGCGGTCAGTTATAAAAAAATACAGAAATGTTCCAAACCATAGGAGTAAATCACATGAGTGTTAAAGTTACTGGATATTATGATGTTACTGTGTTACTGTAAATAATAGAAAAGTTGTGATCTGAAACAAGTCAATCAAGCAAGACAAGCCACATTATACATGGAGCAAAATTAGCTCCAACAGTGCACAAGACTGCCCAACAGCCAAAAAAAAATTTCGTTATTGTGAGTAGGTACAAGTAGTTGTAAAAACTATATATACACAGACTTGCATTCTTTCTTCCACTATGACTGTGTAAATCACTGTTAAGTACATGTATGGCACTGGAAATGCATGCTGGGGTAAATAAGATTATTTCTGATAATCTTCTGATGGCCATATAGTCAATGTCAGATCAAACATGGATGAGTTTACATGCTGTAGATAAACAGCATTTTAATGCTATAATACAGCATCATCTATAGCAGATTATGGACTGCGAAAATAGCTCACACAACATTTAATGCAGAAGATATACAGACTAGGTGGAAGCATTAATTGTATATGAAGTAAAGGGCTGGGCCAACAGCTTAGTCGCATCACTGTAGCTAGCACTCTGTTATAGCTGACATTCTGCAGCACCGTCTGGCTGGCAGCAGTCCTTTAAACCAGACTTAGCCCGCACTCTCCATGGAGAATGAGGAGCCAACATGGACGCCCCAAACACTAAGCCTGAAACAAAATGGCAGTGCAAAGATCAGCAGTGTTATCAGGCCTGAGGACAAACAGGCTGAAGATGGAAGAGAGAGTCTTCATAAAAGAACACGTCAGAAACAGACAAGGATATGGTGAACCTGTCTTTAGCAGCTTCACACTGTAATAGTGCAGCAGTGAGGACATACTTCAGAAGTGATAAATTATTCAACCAGCTTTCAAAACATTTGGTGATTGGGGGAAAGTCAATAGTGGAAGAAGGGTATAGTTTAAGGCATCATTTGGGATATATAATTGACATTATAAGTAATTATATAAACAGTGAAAAAAAATATATTAGGGATGCACAATAATGTTACAATCATGTCAGTATTCTTAAAGAGTTTTTTTTTCCTAACCACTGATGAAGCAACAATTACTAAGATGACAAAAATGACCCGTTCAGCTTCTGAAAGTTTTGAAGTGTCTTTGGAGGCAACTGGAGTGGTAGAGAAAAATAAAAATGCTCTCTTGCACCAGTCAGCACAAATGAATTCTACTATTTAAAGCAGCAGCAGATAAAAATAAAAAATTAAATCAGACACAGATAAAAGTAAAAACTTTAGCTATGGTGAACACTTTAATGATTTTTATGAGGAATAAAGTGATCGTCAATATTAATTCAATAATGTGCAAAATGCACCAAAAAGACACACTGTCATCTGAAGGCTTTTTTTTTTCTTGCAAGCAATAGCTAACTTATTTCCCTGACATCTCTTCATGTCGCATGCTGTAACATCCTTCTGTCTTCTGTGATCAAGTCTGTCTTACTGTTTTTATATTTTTATATATACTGTTTGTTTTTTTTTGGGGGGGGAGGCGTTGTTTGCTGTTTCATCTCAGAGTCTCCTATATTATGGTTCTTGTCTTATAAGCATTCTCATTTCAATGAATCATCAAAAATGTAGCAGTGAAAGAGTGATATCTTAAAACATATTTACTATTCTCTGAAAGATCAGGGCTACTGTATCAATATGTAATTTATTTCACTACATTTGTAAACTTGAATGTTCTTTTCATAAGACTAATCGGGTAGAAAACATTTTATAAGTGTGTAAGCATCAGCTTCAATAGGTATGTACCTGAGGAATATGGGATCATTGGATCTCACCATCTGCACACAATTCCCCCATTAGAACTGTGTGTGTGTGTATAAAATACACTCATCACTATACGAACACAGGAGTACAGGAGTAGTAATCCCTCCACCCCCCTCTGGTTAGGAGGCATCATTTCCTTGACATTCTGCATAGGTTTCCAGTGCACACAGAGGCACCAATTTTAAGCCCCTGCACAGGGAAGCGGTTGAACCCTTAGAATGCAGTGGATGTCATTTTAGCTCTCTACACACTTCAGCAGAGCAGTGTGTCCACCTGTTTATCACACACACACACACACACACTTTTCCATTTTAAAGATTGTTTCTGATTTTAAACTGCATCCTAAGCCGATAAACACAAAATAAAAGGTCATGGCTGTGAGAACAAATCTTTTCAGTCCTAAAACACATACATTTCTAAACTTCATAATACAACATAACTAAAAAATAAAAAATGTGGAATGGACATTTATTTCATTTGTCAGCAAAACAAAAGCTGCACTAAAAAGCCAGGGGTGAACTCCCCAAAAGATGGAACCATATGTCTGAAATCCTTGCAGAGTGGAACCAACACAGCCTCTGTCATAAATCCCTGCCTCTTTAGACTGATATCTGAGTTGTCTCCAAGTTACAGGGATGTTATTAACCATTCAAAGGCACTTAATCCACTGACTCAACAAAAACACCTCTGCAACAGCATGAAGTGCAATTAAAGAGCTGCAATGGTGCACAAGAACTAATCCAACAAATGGGAAGGAAACACATCAGAGTTCATTTAAAAATGACAAAAGTGATAAATCTCAATCTCTGGTCGCTGGAAAAAAAAACAAAACTCTGCCTCGATGCTAATCAATGCCTCTTGCCAAAAAGTACAGCATGAGTATCATTGCAACTGTTTTTATTTCTCCTGAAGCAATCCCACATGTCTCCATGACGGCTTTAGTAGCATGACACTCCATGTCTAACGAGCATGCATGCATGCATGCATGCATGGCACAAATCCCCCCCCCCTCGGAATAAAAAGGTGTCATCCGGACTACGTGCCAAAACAAAAAAGGCAAAGAAGGATATTTGGCAACCCAAGTGCTACTTGCTACCAACAATCACGCCTTTATGTCGATTATCCAAGAAACACACAAAAAAGAAATTAAAAAAGTTGTATGGGATACATGGGGAGGAAAAAAACTCGACAAAACAACCACAGGTCCTCCATGATGTCAAAAGACCCGACCCTTTTTGCAATAGACATCTTTTACTAGCAAATTCGATATGGATAAACTACACTGTTATTAATCTGTTTCCAAGAGTGACTCTGGCTCGGAAGAAGCGCAAACTATGGGCAAAATGCTTTAATTTTCTGATTGAGGGGGTGAAATTTGGTTCGCGCAGCAAAATAAAGAAAGCAACTGTAAGAAAAGAGGAGAATAAAAGTGTTGTTTTAAGTCAGAGCTGGTGTGAGGATGGTTTTTACTTGATAATTCACCGACAGGATACAGACAGGAGCTGCACTGTACTCCTGTCTCTCGAGCTAACGAGCTAACACAGCTAGCACTGAGAGACCGAGCCACGGCCTCTCGGCATAACTCGATTCGGGACAGGATTTAAAGCTCACGACGGCACGCCCGGCCGAAACCCCGAGCAAAAATGAAAGCCAAGGCGTGTAGGAATAAAATAAAATCAAAATACCTTCCTTCGCCCTGAAGAGTTGCCCGCTGTGTTGCTGAGAAAGCAGCCCCGGTGTTGGGGACGTGGAGAGCTGGGACCAAGATGGCGTCCCCTCCAAACTTCCACCACTTCCACTGTTACTTTGGACACTCATCAAGCTACTTTTGGGAGACACACAAAAGCAAGCCAATAAACACGCATAAACGCCGAGTAGTCCGTTTTTTTGCACCACGTAGATGTAGCAATGATCATAAACATCATAATCATATATTTCCCTCCCCCTTTTTGATACTAAACCAACATTTTTAAGACACAAACCTTCATCGCCCTCTGCACTGCGTCTGAAGCCTCGAACACAGACCGAGCCGCAGCTCCGAGCAGCCCCAGCTCGTGAGGTGCAGGAGATATGTCGAAGACCAGCACACACTTCTCCGAGCTCAGAGATCCTTGTGATGAACTCACCGAGACCAAACCGGGCTCCCTCTCCGAAACGCCGTGACGTAACATCGCAAACCTCTCTTACATCACACACTGTAAGTGACACATCCCGAATTCTACAGCTGACTTCATATTCTCACATTAACTCTCGCCAGAGGACTGATCTCCATTCATTAAGTCAACTTGCGGCATGATTAAAACACATAATGCTATTCACATTTTTTATTGTTCTAAAAATAATTTTTAAAAAAATTAAAGATGAGATAACCTTTGAATAGTCCCACAAGTAGGAAAGTAGCATTGTTATTGCAGCAAAGTGGAAGTAACATAGCCAATAGAAACTATACAAGACAACAGTATAATGTAAATATGAATATACAGCTTTTGTGCGTATCTATCTTGTAGACTATATATATATATATAGTCTACAAAATGTAAAGACAGAGTGGATATATTAGTATATACAGTACTGTGCAGCAGTCTTAGGTACCTGTGCAAATAGTTTGAAGTCATTTATATCAGCAGTGGGCTTCTTTCTGCCAGCAAAAACACAGCTGAATATTAGAATGAATTCAAACACACAAGATCAATCTATCGATCTATCTATATATATCT
>JBBPCW010000002.1:12030597-12051869 GCA_037974425.1 Phenacogrammus interruptus
CTCTCTCTCTCTCTCTCACACACACACACACACACACACACACACACACACACACACACACACACACACACACACTTGCTTTAAAACATTTCACCTGTGAAAGCGCTGCCAAAAAGTACAGGTGTGTAATACAATAGAGTTAAGCTTCTCTGAGTGTACAAAACTCATGTCCAAGTCAAAGACCAGCTTTCATGAATTGTTCATTTCACTCTTTAAAAACGGGGTCATTCAGGTGGGGTTTTTTTTGTAAAGGCAATGGTTTTACACAATTGTGACAATGCAAAGAACCATTCAAATGCTTAAATGATTCTTCTCTATGATGGAGATCCTGGCTATAAGTGAAACAGATCCATATTGTGTCGCAGGGCACTGTTAGGTATGTACAGTTTCCCCTTTTATGTCCCTGTTCCCAAAAATGGCCTTGCAAGTTCTGCTGAATGCCACAGATCAATCCACAGCAGTACGCATTCCAAAATGTGCACTTAATCCTAAGAACAGGTCAGAGAAACATTAGCAAGTATTAACACTGACTGGTAGGTCTTCTGTAAACAAAAATGATCAGACTTTGAGAAGCCGGTGAAAAGTATGGCTGCAAAATTTCTAAACTACAAATGGTGTATGTTACTGAAAATGCGCAACCCAGTCAACTTTAGGTCTCGCAGAAACCCTGCCTGCTTCATTGGATCCATTTTGGCCACAGTCTCTGCTGGATATAATAAAAAAAACAAACCAACAAACAAATAAAGGATCATAAGTAGTGGTGGGCCGTTATCGGCGTTAACGTGTTACGTTAATGTGAGACTCTTATCGGGCGATAAAAAAATATATCGCTGTTAATTTATTCACAAAGTTGGGTTGGAAGCTGGGTCTATACTACGCAAGCTGTGATGTCTTTCACCTTGATATTTTAGCGCGGATTTACTCTCTTTCTCTCTGTCAGACCTTCGGCAGAATTCAAATGAGCCATTTTAATTTAGATTAATCTAGATATAAAAAATGTCCAGTCCTGGAGTTTGTGATCACTGGTAGCATGACACTAGATAGACAAATCAGTGATATTAACAGATAAGCTAAATACCAGTGATTACAAAACCCAGGACTGGATTTAAGTTCTGTATTCAAGTTCTGTATTTGAAGACCTCAGAAACGACTACTATATTAATTGTCACATATTGTGGATTAAAAAAAAATGTTTTAGACACAACAACCACCTCCAGTGAAGCTCTCTGGGATCTGGATTGATTTGAACCTCAACAGATGTTCCGTTTTAGTTCACAAAAATCACTGCAATGACAAAAACAAAATTCATCAAGATCATTAACTCTAACATGTTCATCTGGACAGTGATGGAGGATCAGTCTGCAGCAGTCGTGGCATGAGTGGATCTAATTAATATCTGGAGATGGTCAACAGTTCAGGGCATTACTTATTATATCTGATGAGGAGAGGAAAATGAAAATTAACCCCAGACCTTAACTTTTTAACTGCAGAGAGGAAAAAAGTGCCAAAGGAAATGGTTATTCATCAGCATGATCTGCATAAGTGGCCTGTGAAATGGCAAAGAGGTTTTAAATCGAAAGGCATAACAGTCATTTAGGAAACACTCAGTACCACATGCAATCAAAAGTAACATTAGCCACAGGAGGCTCCACAGAAAAAACGATTATGGCATAAATTAGGATTGTTACGATACTGAAATTTCAAACTTCAAGCTGATACTAAAGATGGTACTCAATACTATTTTCGATACTACAGGGGGAGAAAAAACTAAAGAATTTAAGTGTGAGTAGACAAACAAAATGCTCCGTTTTCTTTGTCTACTCAAAATTGTACAGCGCCTTTGGGTATTTTGACTTTATAATTTAAATGTATTATTATTAGTCTACTCAAGTTTCAGTCAACTAAAAGTCTGTGCATTTTAGTCTTATTTTAGTCAGAATTACCCACAACTATTTTCAACTAGTCATTTAAAGTTGTATTTTAGTCTCTTTTTTTGTGATGCAATTCTGTTTAACCAAGTCAATATAGTATAGTTGATTAGGTAGTAAAATAGACAAAATCTAAATGTTCGTTTAATCAAAACTATTTCGCAATTCAAACAAGGTTATCTTATTATTATAGTATTGTTACCTTATAGACTCAAAAATACCGTACATCCATTCCAGACACGGAAGACGTATTTGAATTTCCATCATTTAGTTTGCCAACCAAACATGTTAGAACATGTTAGCACACACACAAATTTAAACAAAATAAATAAATAAAACATCAAAATAAATGCATGTGTCAGGGACAGTTTATTTTGATCTCAAGCCCCCCTAAAATACAGTAATTATTATACTATTTTTAAATTATATATCCATAATTTCATAAAATATATCACTGAGCGTAGATAGGCACTTTGTAAATAGATACAAGACTATGAATTGAAATTAAAAATAAGTATCATTACTTAATTAAAATAATGTACTGGCTGTTGAAGCTGCTATAGGCAGAAGGCGGGCATTAGGACCCAGGCGGAAGCTATACGTTGCTGCTTGTTAGCGAGGAGCAACCTGAAACCGTTTAGTCATGTTTCTCTGGTAGTGTCGTTTGTATTCAGTTCAACAGAACTATGGGTTGGTGACAATAACTGTTCATTGCTTAACTTTACTTGTTTCCTTAAGTGAAAGGAAAGGTTTGGTGAAGTTTTCGGCCTCTATACACGCTAATTCCTTCCTACAAGCCTGGGGGCTAAGCCCTAATGATGTCCCTGGTATGTGTCTATTGCCATAAAACCGATATTTGTACAACTTAACCCCCCAGTGTGCTTGCCTGAATATTATTATTCCTGAACAAATATAATCTACACAACCAAATCAGAACAATTTAGGTTCAGCTTTTTTGCATTGATACGGGAAAGGCTGCTTATCAAAATGTGTGCGTGTAAAAGAGAGACTTTGGGAGTGTGTGTCATTTCTCTCTCCCTGGCACTATATAATATTGGCAATGCGTCCCAAGACTCTATATGTCTCGTGATAAATGTTCAATTGACGACGATATTTAGTAATAATTTTCGTTGAGAAAGCAACATTAGCTACGCTTGGTTGTTCCCTTTCAAGGGGCTGAAAACATTGGGTCCTCCAGGTAACCGGGTGGAGGGTCTACCTGCTGCTGTGCCTGTTGAAAATTGATGTAGTGTGCCGGCTGTTTCCGTGAACCGGCAGATGCAAGTATCGATACCAGATTTTTTGGACAACACTAGCATAAATTAATTCCACTTACTATATGGTGTGAATTAAAATACTTTAGTTCATACAACATGAGCGTAAAATGGATTTAAAACAATTTTATTGCTTTTAAAATAAAACGCAGTGTTATTTGCTTGAATTGAAATCAACCATCTATACAGAAATGTGACTTGTATTGTGATTTGTATTCTTTATTGTGTACTCGATACAGATTTATTTTTGCCTCACTTTTCCAGGTACATCACAGGTGGCCTTTTTGAAGTCTCTCAGATTCTGAATAGAGATTTTATTCTCTATTGATTGCCACATATAAAGGACATACTTAAGGAACAGTTCAACACATCATCTCCAACACCCTTTTTTCAAGGATGTTAGAGACGATGCAAATTAAAGCATCTTAATAGCTGTTTTACCGACATGTTATAACTGAACATTTAAAAAATAGTGTTAAACATGAGTAAGGATTGCAGTGCACTGAACAGTAATTAATCAATTACCGATCTGCATATAGTCCTACACTGTTCACACAATTAAATCACCTCAAGCACTTTTGATGTGTAGTCTCCATTCCAATGACACTGTAAATGTGTCATTACACATCAGTCACCAGCTGGATAGATGTAGCAGTTAAACTCAAAAATGCCAACAATTCTCTGCACCATATATAAAACAGATTAGTATTTACCATGACACGAGGTGACCCAGAGGGAGAAGAGAAATAATAATAATATAAATTGTAATGGCAGTGATATTAATAGTAATAGTAGACTGGACTTGAAAAAGTTTGACAAAATCATTACGCAGTTGGGCAATATAGAAAACATTTATTTTTTATATGAAGTGCTTCAAAACCTACACATCTTTACATCCCAGACAGAGAGCTTGACCACTGAGTTATTGAAGGAGGCAGGGGTAAGAAAAAAGGCAGGGGAATAGGGGAAGTGGGGTGGGGGCACAACCTTGCCACAAGGTCCCTGCTGGAACACTATCAGCAACAAGTGAACAGGCTAGGTCCAACTGGGCTCAGCGTCTTCGATTTTCTTACACTCACACACATCTAACAGGATCAGTTCTAAGGTATTTATAACAATGTTACACATAAAAGGGGGGAATTGCAAGGGGCACTCCTGTTGAAAAATGTATGTATCTATGTGTTTGTGAGCCCTCAGAGCCCTAGTCCCTGTGGCAGTCCTAGAGTGATCCAAGACTCTTGGGTCTTCCAGAAATCCACAAGAGGTTTGGTGAGTGTATGTTCATGCCTGAGCCAGCCTTTCAAGTACTCTACGGTACTCTCCCAGAACTTCCTGATAGCTTTTCTCCAGTTCTTCATGCTGTAGTCTTGTGTCCATCTGACTGATGTGAGATGCCAGCTCCTCTGGACGCAAACATTTGCGCATCTTCGTCAGTTCACGCTGGTTCTTCTGCACATAAGAAAAAAATATTACAGTGCAACATGGTGTAGAGTACTGAAAATCCCATTCACAGGCCTCATTTAAAAGACTGATCAATTTTATTTTCCCCATTTATCCCCATTCTCATCACACAACACTTGCACAGAGTAACATACGGAGCAGTATAAAACTATACACACTATTCCCACCTGAATAAAACAAACTCTAATATCCCCATTCCCACCCTGAGGGAAGGTGAGGTGCTAGAGAGCAACACAGAGAAAAAGAGAAGGGAGGGTGCACAAGCGACCGAGAAAGAGCATCTGGTCTCCAGATCCTTTCATTGTACTCTACTAAGGAATTCCAACTTCCTTTTCAATCTCACATTTTTTCAGTCTCCATGTCCCTTGTTTTTTCTGTCTAAAGTTTGTATGCTGGTTAATGTTGAGGTGAGAAGTTGGGGCGCTTTATCCAACAGTCTCCACTGATCCCATATTTCTGTTAAATGTTTAACATAAAGCGGGCATACCACAAAAACACTACTTCACATACATTAATATTATTATACAGTCACACATACTTTAGAATAAATACCTAGTAAGGCAATGAGAAAAGCCAGATATTAAACAATTAATCACTGCTGCAAAGCCTTTTAAAATTACAGTGTGCAAATGCATCAATCTACATGAAAATACAGAACATGTATTCAAACGTTTAAAGGATTACACACTGCGGTCATAAGGATTTAAAAAGCACAGTTGTAATCCTGAAACTGCTTGGGGAGGGGGTGAGAGTGTGTTTGTGTGAAAGTGCGTAACTGATTGTGAACATTCCTTGTAGCAAATAGCTTGTCTGAATGAGATGCAAATCCCTATTAATGACGGCAGCTTTGAATAGGGCTCAAAGTCCTGAAGTGCAGACTATAGCTACTGCCTGGAGAGAGCCATCAGAACCATCCCACTAGCTTACTAGCTTCATCATTACATTATGCATTGACCATATGCATGCATACATTTTATGTACTATGTACTCTAATATAGTGGCAACATCTTTTATATATGCACACACACACACACACACACACAGTTATTGGGCTATGTATGCAGAAAACAGCAACAGGTGCACATTAAAATTTAGAGACAGGAATCTCAAAACGCGCATGGTTTGATTTTAATTCTGAGGAAAGTATAACATCTAGTATGTATTAACTAAAAAGGGGGAGGGAGGGGGTGGGGGACTAAATTGTTTGATCTTTTAGTTCATTGCACCATAAACAATTTCTTCTGTAGTGTTTAATTTAATGAATGACAAAGCATTAGGTGTTCCATATATGCACACACACCCTGTATGGCCCAAAGAGCCTTTTCTTCACTTCCAGCCGGAACTCTCTGGCCTTCCCCTCATCACTCATGTCTGTGTTTCTGAGGCGCAGAATCTCATACACCCGCCTGGCATGCTTCTGCATAGGAGATAAGATGATAATTTGAAACATTACCCAAAAAAAGTAGAAGGGCAAAGATAAACACCTGAACAAAAGAGCAGTGCTCGACAAAAAAAGTTTAGAATAAAGGGATATGTGAAAGAAGTATAAGACATATGTAGGGCTATGGATAAAAACATGCAATGTGTGTATGTATTTCTGAACCATTCAATAATGTATACTGCAATGCAACTAAGTGCACATGAATTCTGCAAAAGTCCACACTTGAATAAGTCAAAAGGACAGAAATAACACCCAGGACAGCTCTACAGTCTTCCATGGGATCGGGGCAGCCATTTCCCTGTTCATGCCATAGGCACCAGACTGTGTTAATCGCTCACAAAACAACAGGGCCAAGGGGATTCTGGGAAATAAAAGAGGGTGTTGGGATGTAATTGGAGCAGTTAAAAAGTGTCCTAAGTGCAGAGAGAGAGGGAGAAGTCATACAGAAGCCACACTGAGGTGAACTCCCACTCATTCATAGCTAATGGTTTCCAGTGGTGCGAGTGTACGATAGAGTCTCTTTGTGCATTATGAAGAAATTCCTAATTTAGAAAGATTATGAGGAATTACAAATATGAAATTTTCTTTGAGAGGCTTTAGTGTTCTATTTTTAAACAAGAGTGCAAATATTTAAAAAACACCAACACATTTATAATCATTTATCTACCAATTGATACATTCAGAACAAAATTATTATTTTGAAAACAAGTAATCAGGAAAAGTAAATGCTGAACTAAACTTTGGCCATCTCTACATGTACACAAGTATTTCTTCTGAAAATGAGATTTTCCATTTGTGTTTTTAAAATAAATAAATAAATAAATATATTTTTTAAAAGCATCCACACCAGCATGTTTCCAAAAATATCTCCATCCACACGCGTGAGTATAAACATGCCTAAACTTCTAACTAGACTGAGAGCAGTAGTACTTTGTATACGTCGAGCACTGCAGATGAAAACCTAATGTAAACAGGGTGTGTACTGTGACGACATGAGTGGTGCACAGTATGATGCGTAACAGAACGTTATTCAAAAATTTGTTTTTTCTTGTCCACACAAATGCAGAAACAGGGTTTGCAAAAACCTCCATTTTCAATGACACAAAACGCTGTTTAGGCACTGCCAATTCAGCCATGTATGCAGAATACCATAATAGACAAATTGTGCACTACATGGATGTACAAACATAATTCACTACAGAAGTGCCACCTTGAATCAAAAGTGCAACAAGACTAATTAAACTATTTACAGCTCAGATGTTTAAGAGTGAAAAAAGACAGTATGGTCTAAGTTGTTTGGTGCCTAAATCAAAGCCATGTGTCAGCAGTTACTCAGTTAAAGGTCACATGACATGAAAATGTCCTTTTATGAGATTCTTTAACATTAATACAAGTTCCCCTAGCCTGCCTACGGTCATGAGGTGGCTAGAAATGGTGATAGGTGTAAAGAATTCCTTGGTCACCCTTCTCAGCCATCAATAGAACGATAGCTCAAATAGCCCGATCTGCTCAGAGAACCAACTGCTGACAGCTCAGATGGCCCCACTTTCATATGGGGAAAGGTTATTTCCCCTTTCTCATGCTTTGCCTGCCCAGAGAACCAAACGCTTGGCCATCAAGGAAATGTCTGTAATCTCACTACAGAAGAATACAAAAGTCTTTTACCAGCTACGTGACTGCAGTAGCCATTACTATACATTGTAAACATTAGTGCTTGGTACCATGGCCGCAAGCTGGCCCCTCGCCCACCCTCAACCTCTCTCCTCCTCATTCTCATTTAAAGCTACAGACACAGAAACAATGCATCCTAGGGAAATCTCATGGAGGGACTGGCTCGAAGTGACTAATTCTGCACCAAGGCTGAATTTCGGAAAGAGACTTCAGATACAGTATTGGGGACCACTAAGACCTATAGAAAAGCATTTAAAAAAAAAAAAAAAAATCAGCATGTCATGGGACCTTTAATATTTAACATAAGCATGTTATACAGTACATTGCATGTGGAGCTCACCTTGTTGATCTTGAGTTTCTCTCGAGCTTCCACTGCCATCTCTTCACTGAAGCCCTGAGCTAGTTTCTCTGTAGAGAAGGAAGGCAGAGCCATACACAGCTTCACCAGCACAAAGTCCCTCAGCTTCACATAGTTCTCAGAGGGATCCTCCGCTAGAATTATCAAAACAAATATAATATTAAATTCATGGAAAATGTAACATTGTTTTAAAGAATATTAATATTAAAATACATTTGCATCCCCCATATCTCTTTTTTGCCCCTAGTTCCAAGGATTTCCCTTTATCATTCATCAAGATCCATATTCATTTGCACAATTAGTGAAGAGTAAAATGTTCATAAACATTATTAGCTAGTTGATTAGCTCAAAGTTACAATGGAACTTTGGAAGACAAATTTAAAAATGAAATTTATGGTAGCCCTATATTTATTTTTGCATCTTCATTTGCCATTTGTATGTTCTGGACCCTTGGCCTACACTTACATTCAGCTAGCCTTGTCCTTTTCATGCATTTAGCAAACTACAGACTAGATCACCATATACACAACACTGCAGTTAAGACGCACTGGCTTTGTGTATGAAAATAAACATATTTCCATTCACACCGTCAGATTAACTGTACGTTAGGGAATGGTCAGTTAGTGGTGTGAACTGCCAACAAACAACAGCAAATATAACAGGATATGGAAAAATAGTTTACAGATTTCTACAACGGTTCAGTTATACTACTTCAGTCTTGCTGAGATTACTACTATTTACTACCGTCAAACAACAATGGATTGTTGTTCCTTAGCAATACCAAATTTTTTTGCTCAAAAACAATGGTCTGCCACTTAATTTTTCTCAACCCTCATATTTACAAAACAGCAACAACACATAGAAAAGTTTTGTCAAAGCTCTAGACTAACTAATTAGAACAAGGTGGTCAAACTGGGTTTCTTCTGCACCACAGCTTTGCACACCATGTTCCACGCCATGTTAAATCAGCATTTTCCAGTAGGATCAATAAAGTCTTTTCTGATTCTGATTCACTCAACCCTTCTGAAAGCCTACGTAGACATTCCTAGATAACACCACAACAATGGCGCATACCATCAATTCTCACTTCAAACAGACAAGCAAATTATAATGTATTGCTAGTTGGCCAACTTAATCAGCAGTAAGGTGATGACAGTATGATCATCTAACCATGTACATTATGTACACTGGACACTGCAGCACACATTGTTTTCTGAGTAGTAGGCACATTGAGAGAAATTGAGAGCTGCGATACATTTTAAAAGAAATTCTACCTGGATAGTCTTGGTGCATCAAATAGATTCTGTCCCCACTGACACTTGTACACAGCAGAAAGGCAGTCACTAATCCCTGAACACCTTTGCCTTTTATTAACTTTTATAACACTGTTTTCAGGGTCAAAAACATTTGGCTGTACTTATGTATGAGCATAGAAATCTGTTCACATCTAGATACTTTCATCAGAAATCTTCTGTTCACTAGGATGTTCGCAATCTGGGGTTCTGTCTATAAGCACCACTGAAAGACCTTTAGTGACATACCTTACCAATACTTATTTATTTTTGTTTATACCAAAGCAAAAACTACTTCTGAATCCCTACAGTGCATTAAAATTATTGTTCTAGTCAGAAATGTTGTTCTATTGAAAAAGACACAGATCCTGAGGGTTTTCTCCTTACTAGCAGCAAACACAACTAAACAGCCAAAACAACATACGTTTTGTTCATATTCCACAGCAACTGGTGCATTATTTATATTAAAAAAATGTGATTCTTAAGCGATTTACCATTCATTTGAACAGTCAAGTAGTAGTTTTACTGCTGATTAGTTCACAAATAGTTATGCAAATATAGGCATGTACAGTAACACAAAGACAGTAAGTTAGGGCACACAAAAAAAGTTCAAAACAGAAAAGAAACAACACCCCCCCACACAAAAAAAAAAAAACAGGAAAAGGATGTATGAAAGCTGGGCAAATGCTGGCTGCAAGTCTGCTGTGGTAGAGTGGAGCTGTGTATTCAGTTTGAATGAAAGCTAATCTCTCTCTCTCCCCACACAGCTCAATAATTATGCCATTGTGTGAGAGAGCCTGAGCAGCAGCATGTGGCCAGCACATTTCAGTAGCAAAATGCCTGCAATTTACATACATCCCTCCCACCTCGCCACACGTTGGACCTAAGAACTCCAAGCAGAGCAATGGGAGAGGTATTTAAATTCACCCGACAACTATGCTTAAAGAAGCTCTGTTCAATCTATCACACACACAATATGTTTTAAGAAACTGTCGAAAATATATACCTATATCGTACTTGCATTACATGGGAATGGACACTGGCAAATGCAGATATCTTCCATGTCTGGATGTTTATAAAAGGCCCAAGGCCAATAGTGCCTCACATGAGCAACTCAAAGGAGAAACGGGAGAACCAATCCCACATGTCACAGCCACTTTGCAGTATGCATAACAGACCTAATACGATCAACTTGCAAATGATGGTTAATGACAAAATGGTTGCTACCTTTTTCCAGTCCAACATTCTCAAACATTCTCCAACAATACATGTAACAGCCATATGTACGGTTCCTGTTACGCTTTCACCTCTACACACCTGTGATGTCCTGCACTTTAGGAGAGTTACAGTAGAACCGGTGGACCATCTCTAACAGCTGAGCTCCATGACCCTCACCCTGAAAGGGTGGCAAGATCAGCATTTGACTACTCGGAGAAAGAGAAAAAAAGGAGATAGAAAAACAGGATGAGTATGTTTGTCAAATAGCACAACTGAGATTTATTCAGGGGAGAAAAAAAAACACATATAAAAGAAGATCTTAATCAGAAGGGCATGCATCATAAACACAATGTAAAATTAAGGCCATAGATCCTTATGTTTTTGATCTATTGTTTTTGGTTCTTTGCTCTTTCCATAGCACTAGCTAACACACTGAACTCCCACAATATCATCAATTTCCAGCTTCGCATGATACAATGGACATTTCAGGATCGTAATGATGACTTGATACAGATATGACAATATGTTTTGTTTAATACACATAATTCATGTCCAGAATGCTTTATTTTCTCCAACATAACATGATACATAGCTACCAAAAGATTATCTTTGTTCATTCACTTGGCCAACATAATGAAATGTTACCATGCTGTGCCAATCAATATATTATGCTGATTTCCAAAATGGGCTTTTTGATGGGTGCTGCTGACTTTGCCATCCTTACAATGAGCAAATGGGGGTTGGCTTATAGGATATATAAGCCAGTAATTTGGGGCATTTAGGGACAAGAGAGACAGAGATGTATAATTTTCTTTTCCTTTTTTCAAAGAATAAAAGAGAGAGAAGGCACGTGCTTCCCCGGTAATTACCTGACACGTGGTCTGGTTTTGTCTGGGTATACGTAGTAATTATACACTGTCATGTAGCCAACCGTAGCGTAGAGTGTCTCCCCATCCTTATTGTATTTCTCAAAACTGTAGAGAGTGAGAGAGAAACAGAGCAAGAGACGACGAGAGAGGGATAGCAAGAGAGAGAGGATAGTGAGAGAGAGCAAGAGAGAACACAAAGGCAAGCAGGTCAATCATAGGCACGCTCCCATGCACCGGACCCTCCATCACTCTTTCAATATCCTTGTCTTTCTCGGCTCTTGGCGTTTATCACCCCCCACCTCTCACACTGCTTGTTTTCTCTCTCTGGCCTGCTGTCAGTGTGAGCATGCTGAAGCAGGGCAGTTGCAGTCTGTGCACCTGCTGTAGAGTGAATGCATTATGTACTTAATTGGTGCACTGCAACTTAGAGAAGAGAGGAGCGGAGAGAGGGAGGCATCTAGCCTCTTCAAATCTCTCCAGTCCATTTGCCCATTGTCAGCTTTAATAGGTGCCAAACTAAAGAAAACACTAGCAGAGTCTCCTTTTCTGTTGCTAGAGATTCCATTCACCATTTCAAAAGACAACAGCATTCAATTCAGCCTCTTGCACTAACCAGAAAAGACAGAAAAGAAAAGAGACAAACAACACAAAAGGAAACTCTTGCGAGATCAACAGTTCACCTCTATGCAAGGGGAAATATAATTAAACAGGCCCGATAATTGGCTGCAAGCACCACAATGAGAGGCAGTGAGGTCTCCTCACAAGTGTGTGCGTGCGTATGTGTATGCATATGCACCTGACTTTGTTTTTTTTTTTAAATCCGCATGTTCTCTACACTTTATTAATTCTGAGTGCATTCTCTCACTTCCGAGTTCAGACTTAAATTCAAACAAGCATTAATGTGCCATAAAAATGTGGGTTTCAAAATGCAACCTCCAAAACTCTCCAATCATGCACCCATATCTGCTCTATTCCATCCCTCACAACACAGGTAATATAACCTTTTCCCTATACAATGATCAGAGCAATATCAGATGTACACGATACAATAAAGAATGAACATTTTAAGCAACCAAATCAGGAATAAGCACCCAAACCCCCTGCTAAGGACAATAATGATAAATCATGGCTCCTGTATTGCACTTGTATGTGTATGGAGGTATAAAAATAGCCTAAATGCTCACACAACAAAGAAATCCCAGCGATCATCGTCTAGGTCAATGAAACTGGCTGTCTCGATGAACCACATGAGAAAGGTCTGAAGGCGATCATGGTACTGTCTGAACCCTGGACATGAAATATCCACCTGAAAGGCAAATGTGCAAATATTATATCTTGTTATAGTATTATGTGTATCAGAATGAGATTCTACTGCCCAACTACTGCATTAGAATGTCCCACCATAACTATTGCTGCTTAGGAAATATTGTCCATACTTTGTGTATCTGGTAGGTGAGGTCTGCTCCCTCTTCCACATTGTGAACTTTGTAAGTGTGCAAGAGGCTTCCAAATGGCTTGAAGTTTGCTTCCTTCTCCAAGAGTGAAATAAAGTCATCCGTGTTACAGCTGAAACCAGGAGGAATGATTTCTCTGATCTTCCCCTCCACATCATCAGACTGAGGACACATATAAACAACACACAGTTCAGAAATGTCAGTCTGAGTTTAGAAATAATTATATTCTATAACTGACAAAAGACTGAATAGACTACATATTTAGCAGCAACAAAAAAAAATCATTCTGATGATTCATAAGTGCTGCAAAAATGTCTGACAAGAATTAGTTAGCAGAGGCTTGCATGTACTCTTTGTACTAAATACATTAAGTTAACAGTATGCCATAAGGTGACAAATTTGTACTCTGGCCTTGCATGTAACCCCAATGGAACCACAACAGAATAATACCCTATTGTTCTGTCATTAGGCTATACTTCAGCCTTGATTGACATAGCACACGTGGAATTAAAAAAAAGAAAGAATACATATTTTTGTCGAACAAAAAGGAGAACCATTAGGCAATTAGTACTGTCAGCTGAGTAGGCCTTCAGCCCCCCTCTCTTCTACTCTCTCTGAAAGACCACTTAATTGAATACATTTACTACTTATCTTAAACCATGAATATTTGATGAAGTCCCCCAACAATAATGCGTCTCTGCTTCTCACCGGGCAATAAAATTTAATGAATTGATCTCAACCTTAACAAAAAAACCCAGGCATCTATAATAGGCTCCTCTCCTCTAAGCCTGGCGAGCGAACTCAATCAAACGAGTTTGCCCTCGCCATTCAGAGCCTCCTGGGCAGACAAAAGACCCCTCCTCTGCCCTCTTTTGGGATTTTTTACTCAGCAGAATGCGCAGTGGCTTCAGCTGCGATGTTTGCATTGTATCCATTTCCATGCGGATTGACATGAGAACACTTTGCATTAAGTTGCTAAGCAGGGCCTTTGGCACCATTTAAACGCGTGATGGGCATTAGTTCTTTAGCAGGCCTCTCGCTGCTCCACATTCAAAACAGGGAAATGAAGAAGGACAAGGACAAAACGCACAACAAAAGGCTAATGCAACACGTCGCTAATTCCTGCTCTTTCAGACATCAGCTAATATCAGCCAGGAAGCAATGCACCTGCAGCTGAGAAACACTTCTTTATTGTTATTGTTCAACTGCATTTCTGAGGAATAAGAGAATCAGAGAACACACATAAAAGGCAAAGGACAAACAAGTCAGATTGTCCCTGCTCTCTCCTATACAAAATTTACAAATTGCACAATCTCTAGTACATAGAGTGCATTGTTAGGTCAATATATTAACTAACAGTGCTTCTTCAGAGCTTTTAGTCCATTTGGGAATACATCATCTCTTCAGAAGAGAGCTCAACAAAGGTAAATGCCAGTGTAGGATCTAATTCTTACATAAAAGGTTTCATTTTAATCAAAGACCATCTTGTCCTGCAAGTAAAAAGGGAAATAAAGTACCTCAATATGAGCAGCAGTAAGCCCCTTCTGAAGCGCCATGTACAGAACTAATATAAAAACTTACCTACAACATAGGGTACATAATATGACCAAACAGGCCAGGTTATTTAACAGATTATAATTATGCGGACGCCTTTTTCAGGCTAAAAAGGTATTTCAAGCTTAAAATTTATATCTGGATACAAATTCATTTTAGTATTAATCTGAGCAGAGCAAAATTGATTTGATGCATGCACAAAAAAAAAAAAACAAATACCAACAACAAAATCCCACCAGTTTGTTCTTAGCAGAACTATTATGTTTCACCATGACGTCTCTAGACCATTTGAAACTAAATGAAAATTATTTTGTTTCTTTAACGATTAAGGCTAGACCAAATATGAAGATATATTATGACTGACAGACATCTATGCAAAAAGAATTATTCCTTCTAGGTTGGTATGTGTGTAATGTAAGCTCAGTTTAACTATTTGTGTAGAGACGTTAGCCATAAACACTGGAGATACTATTGCACCTAGTTACCTTTCTCAGTCATTTGCAGTTAGCTCTAATGATGCTGCACAGTGCATATAAAATGATAGAGAATTCAAGTATGCGAGATATACTGTTGCTTTAAAGACAAAAAGAGTTTGTGAAGTGTAAAAGTGCACAGTTTTAAACCCAATAAAGATGACATAAATTAACATTTAAATGTACTCAACAAAGCGGTCAGATCGGTTTTTAATACGATGTTACAAAGATTGAGGTAAGGCTCTGTCTTTAAAACACAAGCATCAAACATTCAACACATGGAACAAAATTGGCTGCTTGCAGTCTGTACATTTAGTGGACTGTCCTGGTGCAGTGTTAAATACATTGGCTACCTCCTTAAAACTAGTTAAAGTACAAATTCTGTAAACACTGCACGTAAAAAATACCATCAGTTTGTTCTGGGCACCTATTCACTCATAGCTCACCAGAGAAGTAAAACATGCCATCAGACTAGCTCAGTAAAAGTTAAACTGGTTAAATAATTCAGCACACTAAAAACTATGTTAAGCTCGTTAACATTTTTCACATAAAAATACATTCTTAAACTGCTCAAAAAGATGTGTTGGATTCATGTGACTGGTGATGATATGTGGCCGTGGGAGTTATAGCTAGTGCTTGAAGACAACTAAATTGGGTAAAAATATATATAGATATATAAACAAGTTTAAGAAACGTAACGACCCTTACACAGGTCAAACATATGAAGGTTCTCTAGTTTTTATCTAGTAATGGGGAAAACTTCTGGAATCAAATAATTACCACCAAATTCCTCACTGTCAAATGTGAAAGTTTGATGCCAAAGTTTGGGCACTTCAGGTCAAATTACATTAATTACTTGAAAAGACATTAAAATAAGTAGCCTGGGCAGAGCTCTACCCCAAGTTCCAGTTACACAGTTATGACATGTTTATAAGCTAAAAGACTATCGCCTAAATAATGCTGAATACAGTTAGCTGCGGCAGAAAGTTTGTTTATTCATTCTATACTTTATTGCTATTAAGATTTGTTTATAATTAAGCAATTACAGTTATGTCACAACCTAATACAATTTCAATGTCAACATCGCCTATAATTTTGGTCTCACAGCTGAGTGCTCATTTTGTTCTCGTTGTCTTCTTCTAAAGACTGTCATTCTCCACTATACAGTATGTAATGTACTTTGTTTAAACTACTGATCCCAAAATGTATTCTAGAATTGTTTGGCCTACTCATTGGGGTCTATGGCATTATTTACTGTCAAAATAATCCTTAGATTACTCGATTACAAGGGAAATATTGTGATATTACAAAATGAAAATATGTAATGTGACAATACCCATTGAGGACATGAGACAATGCACTGTGGAGAGTAATCATTCTATTAATTCTATTCTATTAATTTCTGCAGCCCTAAATCTGGTTAACTATCAGATCCTCCTGGCTACTCTCTAAAGACTTGGGATATTGGTCACTGCCTGGCAATGGTTTGCTTCCTATCTTGATGACCTGAGGTACCAGGTAGCATTGCAAGGTTCCCAGTCTACCCAGCGAGGATTGCCCACAGGTGTTATGCAGGGCTCAGTCCTTGGACTGCTTTCCTTTTTGGTATATACTGGTTGTCTTGGGATGTAATAGCCTGTCATGGCTTTTCCTACCACTTTTATGCAGAGGATACTCAACTTATTCTCTCTTTCCCCTCCAGCAACAATCAGGAATCAACCTGCATCTCAGACTGTCCAGCTGTCATCTCCTCTTGGATGGTGGCCCACCACCTCAAGCTGAATCTGAGCTTCATTTCATCAAAGGGAGTCCATCATCAAGTTGCAACTTCACACTTTCTTTTAAGAATTCTGTTATTGTCCCCTCATAGAAGGTAAGAAATCTTGGTGTCTAAATTAAGTCATTCTTGTAGCATGTTGGCCACCTCTCCAGGACATGCAGATACCTTCTTTATAACATCAGCAGAATCTCTTAATGAAGCTATGCAGTTACTTGTCCAGTCACTGGTCATCTCTAAACCGGACTACTGCAACACTCTACTGGCTGGACTCCTAATGAAGGTACACGACCACTTGATTCAGAATGCAGCTGCGAGGTTAGTCTTCAATCTTCCTAAATTCACACACACCATACCTCTGCTACAGTACCTTCACTGGCTCCCTGTGGCTGCTAGCATTAAGTTTAAAAACACTTGCCTTCAAGGCCAATAATGGACTTGCACCTACTTACTTATTAGCACTGATCAAGCAGGGTTTCAATCCTTGTTCTCTCATAGCTTCAAGCACTATTCGTTGTGAACATCAGATGCTGATGGAAGACATGCATCAAGACTTGGTCTTGGCCCCCAGTGGTGAAACGAATGCCCGCCCCTGCAATCAGATCTGCCAAGTCCCTCACTGTCTTTATTCATTGTCAGAGTACCCACCCCTTTAAGGAGCACCTTGGTGACTAATTAGTCCTCTTGTTTATCACTTATATATATTTTTCTTTATATAACAAAAAATAATAATTCTTTTGACAAGATTTACTAAGGTGTGTAACTTACCTAGCAGTAGCTTGGTAATTTTTTTGTAAAAAAAAAGTTATTATTAATTAATTTTCATATAATTTTAAAGGTATGAAGAACAGATGTAGACTACACAAGCACTGATGTATGTCGCTCTGTAAAAGAGCATCTGCTTAATGCTGTAAATGTAAACAATCATCAATTAAAATATTTGAAAATAGGCCAGGTGAATAACTGATCATTTTACCATTTGTTTTTACAGTTTCAATTCACAGTTATTTGTCAATGCAGTTCAATACTTTTCATGAAGCTAGTTGCTAGCTAGTGATTAGTGGCTGGCAGTTGTCTCCACATTGAGACAAGCAGAAGCCTTTTGGGGTATAGTTGTTGGGTTGGATAACATTTGGATGTTCTCAGCATTGTGTATGTAGAAAATAAACATCTTTTGGGGTTAGTGATGCTGGTGGTATGGTTCTTTTAAGCTGAAGACAAAAGTCTTAAGGCTCAGGTCACCACAAACCAACTTCCAAAACGTTTACGCTTATGGCATTTAGCAAACGCTCTTATCCAGAGTGACATAAATCAGTGCTTTAAGTAGTCCACACAACTGTTCTGTAAAGCTAAACCTAAATCAACAATGGCTTTAAAGTTCCACACCTTAACAAACCCTGTCAAAGAGAAAAACAAGTCAGTGGTTAATACACAAGTAACGAAAAACAGTTAAGAAGGTAAGTGGCTGAGGGAGTTTTTAAATATAGAGGATAAGATGTATAAAAGATAAGCGAGAGGACTGGTTAGTCACAAAGATGTTCCTTAAAGAGGTGGGTATTCAGACAATGCTTGAAGACAGCGAAGGACTCCGCAGATCTGAATGCAAGAGGGAGTTCGATCCAGCACTGGGGGACCAGGACTGAAAAGAGTCTTGTTGCACGTCTTCCTCTTCTTTTGAGCAGCGGAGCTTCAAGACGAGCAATGCTTGAAGCTCAGAAAAGACGAGAAGTGACACGCTGCTTGATCAGTGCAGACAAGTAAGGAGGTGTTAAGGTTTTGAACTTAATGCGAGCAGCCACAGGGAGCCAGTGAAGGTTCCGCAGTAGAGGCGTGGTGTGTGAGAATTTAGGAAGATTGAAGTCTAACCTTGCAGCTGCATTCTGAATCAGCTGAAGTGGTCTCGTTACCTTCACTGGCAGTCTAGCCAGTAGAGAGTTGACCAGAGATTGGATGAGTAACTGTGTGGCTTCCGTGGTGAAAAAGGGTGGGATTCTTCAGATGTTGTACAGAAGGTATCTGCATGTCCTTGAGAGGTGGTCAGCGTGCGACAGGAATGACAGTTCATCATCTAACATGATACCAAGATTTCGTACCTTCTTTGAGAAACGGTGAGGACATGGCTTGGCAATGGACTCCCTTTGATGAAAAGCAGCTCAGTCTTGCTGGGATTCAGCTTAAGGTGGTGGGCTCTTGGTGAGTGTTGATGATTCCTACTCAGTGATGTATGCTGTAATATTAATTTGCCTGACATTCTGGTCCCAAACACAGAGAACTTTCTATCCAAAATTTTGAATGCAGAACTGAAAGTATAAAACAAGTTATGGTAATAGACGGCAGTCATTTAAAAATCACTCTTAAACAAATTAAATAAACTTAAGGTATCAAAAGCACTACTAATACAGTTTCCTGAAGCTGCAACTTCAAAAAATGTATCTATGGTGAACTTGCTTAGTATAGCAAGCCCCACTTTAGGTGTGCAAAATAAACCATGATGTGAATGTAGTCTAGAAAATAGATTACTTAAAAGTGATTCTCTGTCCGGAAAAAAAAAACAAAACAAAAAAAAAAAACTCAAGGTTAGCATGAACTTAAAGTTAAAGTTAGTTGGCTAAGCAATAAATTCTTGATTTGCTAACCCAGGTTAACAAATTGAAAACATTATATGTGCACGACATTATGACATCATAACTAAAATCCACAAACAAATACACAAAACAATGGAGAAGCAATATGTGATCTGCAAAACTGTAGGGTCTTTGCAGGAAATTTTACAAAACACATTAATAATATTACCTCCACACAGTCAAACTTCTCTGTGACTTTGGCAGAGTATTTCACTTTGAACAGCGTGCTGAGGTTGCCGGCAGTGTAGTACAGCTGAATCTGAAGGCCTTTGTATCCAAAGGCCACTTCACTATTGGGGCAAAGTAAATAAAAAAAGTAAAAGACAGCATTCATTGCACTGTTACAGCACAGTTCTTACATTAACAAACCATGGCACATTATTTAGTGAGTATAGATGAAGAACTAAATCAATTTACTACATTTCAAGTGCTTGTTTATCAAATCTACCAAAATATATTTGCTAGCTTTACTTTTGTGATGAAACTTGAAACTAATTTGCATGAATCTGTATGTCTCTGATCTCCTACAGGTGTCATGGGGAGGTTGTTTTACTATAATGGAAGCTAACAACACTTGTTTAATGAAAAACACAACTTTGGAAGCAACAATTAAAATACTTTAGATTATTATTAGACATTATTTTAAATTTATGCCAAAGTATAACAACCACATGTTATCAATTTTGTATAGCAGTATTCTTTACAAAGCTGTACATCTTAGTTACTCACTCATCGCCGAACAATTGATGGCTGTACTCGGGGTGGAAAGTTGTGTTTTCATCCTCCACATCCTCTGGAAAGCGCACTGCAGACACAAAAAGACATGCTGATACACCACAACCACTGACTAGACATCCATATTCTCCTTTGTATCATTTAGTAAAAGAAACATGTTGATAGATATCATCTTAGCCTACAGCAACATTTTCATAATCCAGCCCTTACAAATACTTACCCAATTTTAAACATATTGCTTCATTGGTGTCACATTTGTATTCGGCCAGTTTCTTCTCCATTTCATTAACACCTGGGGACAGACGAGAAAAAAACATAAGGCCAACCCAAAATCTCAAGGACAGTTAGAAAGCACAAATGCAAGGAGTATGAGACACATACTGACAGTATACAAGACCAAATAAGCCAGAGTTAACTAGCTAATTGCAACAGCTACATTAGCTGATGTGTGTACACGCAAACATACATGTGTGTGTGTGTGTGTGTGTGTATATGTGTATACATATATATTTCTACATATACATAATATTAGGACACTGTTAAGTCAACTAATGTACTTAAAAAGCAACATGTCAGATAAAAAAGCAGCTTACTTCACACTCATCGCCAAAGTAAAATGCCAATTTCATTTTGGCCTTTTTACCCATAGCTAACTTTAAACAGCTATCTCACTTAAACTACAAAAACAAGATTCTCAGACCTCTCCCGATGCTTATATTAGCTGTGAACAGCAATAAACTCATTGCTAGAAAGAAAAGAAAAACGTTTGTACCCTATAAGCCACATTTCATTACTCAGCTAGCCGGCTAGTTCTTAGCTTGTTAGCTGTAGCTGAGCTAGCCAGCTAACAGCTATCGTAAACACTAGGACTAAACTCGATTATCAGCCAACATACAGTACGACGGGGCGAACTAAACACCCACACAGGTGATTATACAACATGGCATGATGTTCACATTCACAGACATCAAGTAATATGTTAAAAAAAGAGATATATCTTATACTTACCCGCCATTTCCACCCTCTCTCTCCGCTCTACACTCCTCCGCCCGCCAAATGCAAACCACGGCCTGTTTACTCACGTGATTCCGCTCTCCAACCTGATTGGACAGAAAGACCCTACAGAAATTTCCCGCTCCTTCA
>JBBPCW010000002.1:12079389-12094358 GCA_037974425.1 Phenacogrammus interruptus
TTTATCATAGCATATGATGTATATCAAATTGTGTCTAGCAAGTTAGCTTGGGATAACTGTATTTGCTACAGGCTGGAACAATAGATTGGGATGCTATAACTTTTGTTTCAAATAATATTGTAGTTTTATGAAATGGAAAGCTCTGATCAGCTAAAAATGGAAGCATTAACATATTAATGTTAGTACACTTTCACAAATGCTGTATCATAAATGGCTTAAAAAATTGCTTAAATTTAGTGCATAATTACCCAGTAATACAGAAAAGGGGGTGCTATAACATGAGATTTAGGCACAAGGAGGCCATGTGCCATAGAATAGCACACCAATGGCAAAATCTACAATATAGCATGGCTTCAACTGTATTATTACAGTTATACCATAGTTTCAACTAAAGTAAGTGCACAGAAATGTATTACAACCCGAGAACTAGTGGATGTCCACATTGGAGATGTCAAGTTAAATGCATGTCAAGTAAAAATGTTAAAATATGTCTGCTAAAAGCTTATGAGATCAACAAGCATTCTACATTTGTGCTATGTTAACACATTTAAATGCAACATTAGTACCTTGCAGTAGATAAAAATCACTAAATAAAACACTACTGTCCTTATTAATGGGTCAGCTAGAGGCCTAGTGGTTAAGGCATTCGCCCTGTGATCAGGAAGTCGCGTGTTTGATTCCCAAGACTGCTAGGTACCCTGACTGCTGAGGTACCCTGAGCAAGGTACCGTCCCCACACACTGCTCCCTGCTTCACTTGGTGAATGGGTTAAATGCAGAGGATGTATTTCGTGTGCTTTGGTGTGTTCACGTATGACGTATGACCAGATTATAAACAAGTCTGATCCACACAAGCTTCTCCATAGTCTGAACAACAAGATTTTTGGTGCTTTGGGAAATCGCCACTGAGGAGGCACTGATGTGTGGCGTATAGCGATGAAAGCGTGCTCTTCTGAAGTCAACCACCTTCTCTTTTGTTTTGAAATTCCCCTCCATCCCTGATACACTCATATCTGGACCACACTCACAGGCATGTCATCATTAGCTCAGTGTTGCTGTGTGGAGAAGGACCCAGCACCCAAATAATATCAAGTCAGCAGCACTCCTGTGGTCAGACAGTGACCAGTAGAGAATGGAGGTGAAGACAGCTAACAAATCATTCCTGTATTACAGTCTCTAATACCAAACTTTACAGTGGACTTGTTTGGTTGGTGGATCTCATACAGTGGACAGTGAGTTGGAATTAGTTTTAATTGTCCATTAGTTGGCTGGAAGCATCCGTGTAGCTCCAGTGATGCGGTTGGTCTGGGCATGTACTGCAGTCAGGGAGATGTGTGTGTGTTTGCATAATCAGTGGTTAGTGGTGAACTTAGTGAGATGATTAGAACACAGTCGATGTGACCACTGCAGAGTCTTCCCTGCTCATGACAATCAAATAATTCCTATCAAAACACACTAAAGAAACACACAATCACTCATGCATTTTAAAAAACTTGTATACATTTACAGATTTGGCTTGAAGTCAGTAATAAGCCATAAAGGAGGTGGAAAGATGCTGCAGGTGCTCTCCAAGTTCCTGTGGTTTTCGCCTGTGATCTCCAGTAGTGTTCTCTTTCTCCATAATCTAATGAAGAGCAGACAGCATGCAGCTTGTTAAAACACCTACTTCCTTTTCCCTGCCTGGAAAGATGCAAACACTGGCTGCCTGTGTTTAAATTGTGCCTGAGTCTGTGAGTCAGACTGCCTCGAGCTTATAGGCGTGTGTGTGATAGAGAAAATGAGTGAGACAGAGTCTAAATGGGTTTTTGTGTGTGTCACACCATTACGTGGTTTCTTTTAGCTGTTTGAGTCTTGGTCTCTTGGCAATGAATCTTCTTGTTTGCGTGTATGTGTGTGAAGTGCTGAGAGCGCACACGATCCTTATTTGCCCAGATATAAGATGGTCTACTAGATCATGGTTTGGCTTTATCATGACAGAGCATTTGTGAAAACATACATTTCAAAACACTAAAATTACTCAATTTTAGCTCATATTTTTGGTTATTTCATTTATACAGATGTGTTTATTAAACACACTTTTCATATCATCACAACAAAACAGTCCAAATGGACTTAAAACGAATTTTCTTATTTGATCAGCCTGCATTAAAAGTAAAAAAACCCTGATGCTATACGAGGTTTCAATTTCAGACCTGATACATGGCTCTCTAAAGGCCTCCTGGGGCTATGCTCAGGAAGAATCTCTTATATTGTTCTTCAGTGTTCAGTTTTTATAACGTAATGAAACCGTATACTAGGATGAATATGGGCAAATATAGCCTGAGGTTGCATACATGATCTTTTAAAGAAGGGTTTAATCTTTTGCGTGTGCCAACACATTACCTATTAACATGTCTTTCATGAGCTTACACTTACAAGTGTCTCTATTTTTTCATATGTCTACGGCGTTTAAACATAGAAGCTGTCCCTTATAGTTCATTCTTTGAAAACAATTATTTTATTTTAAATGTGCTTTAGAGTTGCATTATTAGTAAATAATGTTTTGCTCTCTCCTGTGGGGTATCCATGTTGGAAGTACCTTTTTTGTACAGTAACAATATTGTTTATTACAGCCTGTATCTTTGACATGGTAATTGTACACGAGAAGGAATGTTCTTTAGGGTTTTCAAATGGTGTAAAAACTTAATGACGGTTAATTTTAACATAATGCTTGAGAAATATTGAGTCTGGTCTCAAATCAGCTGCTCTACATTTCAGTTAATTATACTAACACTCACTGCTAGGTCCAGAGGCTTCAGCTGTTTCCTAGTGTTTACACTGTTTTTAGAGATGTGTTCGCTCTTTAGAACACACTGTAAATCTGCTAAAGAAGTAAATGATTTTGAAATGCACATTTTTCTGCTTGGGGTTTCCCTAATCACTTCACTCGTTGCTTGATGCGTCGTTGATTATCAGGTGTGCTTGTTACATAAAAAGATAAAATGCATGGGGCTTTCCATAAGTTTCTTTGTAAAGGTATGGTAGCATATCTCTGAAGCCCAATATTTCACACCCGCATTGCTCCAGTAAAGTCATGGTCTTTACATTTAACCCCGCCAAATTCCTGAGTAAGCTGTTTTATTTTTCGCTGTAGGGAGCAAAGGCCTGCTTCCTGAGAGACATTCCTTTCTCTGCCATCTACTTCCCCGTGTATGCTCATGCCAAGACGCAGCTAACTGATGAGGAGGGCAGACTGGGGGCACTGCAGCTGCTTTTGGCTGGCGCTATCGCAGGTACAAACTGTCTAGCATGAGGCCAATAGTATTGCATATTCCTCCTGTAGTCCTGTAGGAAATGTAGGAAACAAATCTGAAATTCTTTCTAATCTAGTCAATATACAAAACGTCAATTTTTAATATTCAACCTATTTCTAATATTTTTACATGTTACATAATGTTATTTAGTAATCTTGATTTATTCACATATCATTTAGACTTAAAATAAAATAAAATATGATCTTCATAAAGATGGGTTAATAAAAATGTCGTGGTTGTCCTTTCTCACGCATTTATTTGAAGTAAAATTCTAAATAGCAGTCACGGTTTTTGGCACCCCGAGAAATTCAACAAGCCATGTCAGGAGAAAGCTGTTTCGTCTAACCACAGATGAAAGAACCTGGTGTTTGTTAGATGCCACTGGAAATACCTGAGGTAGGTTTGGAACAAAAAGGAGGATGATTATAACAGAGAATAGCCACATGTAGGTGACTTATCTGAGTCTTTTTTCCCTCTCTGGACCCTGGGATCATGGAGTATAGAAGATTTCATTGAAAATCTTGCTGCCTGGTTTGTTGTTGGATATTCAAAATCAAATCAAATTTATTTATATAGCACATTTACAACAACAACGTTGACCAAAGTGCTTTACATTACATTTTAGCTAAACTGTAGGACAGTAGGAAAAATAAAAGAGAGCAATAGATAAAAAGAAACGTGTGTGTATACCTATACCTATACAAATACATATATACATGCACATACATACATATACATATAAATATACACACATATATACACTAATCCACTAAATCAAGATATTGACATTACCATCCCAGTTTCCTCATTGAGAACCCACATTCCATTGAGAACCTGTAGGGTGGAGTTAAAGTGGACAGTCCAAAAGAAAGGACCAAAGACCTGGAGGATCTGGAGAGATTATTGAGTAGTGGCCTCAGACCACTCGCTCTGTATTCTTTATTCTTATCAAGCATTACAGGAGAAGATTTATTCCTCTTATGAATAAATGCAGAAGTCTAACTGAAATTTTCTTGAGCTTAAGTTTGGCTTTTCCATATAATTTCATTGCAAAATTGAGCGAATTCATTTAAAAAATCATCTTTTTATCCATCTTTGCCAAGGGTACCAATAATTGTTGTCTGTTGAGTAAAGATCATTTCAGTTGTGTATTTTACAGTGTAGAGATGTTTGTGAGACAGCATATGAGGTTCAACCCACTTTGCTTACTTGTGTAAATCTATACATTCAAAGTGCTGTTGGTTCTGAGGTTGCTGCACGCTTCTCTGTTGCAACTCAGTGGAAATTCAGATCAGACTGCATACTTTTGCATTATGATACCTTCTCACTGCATTGTGGAATAATTGAATGCGTCTTGTTTAGGTGTCCCTGCTGCCTCTCTGGTGACCCCCGCTGATGTCATCAAAACACGGCTGCAGGTGGCGGCTCGTGCAGGCCAGACGACATACAGCGGCATGATCGACTGCTTCAGAAAAATTCAGAAAGAAGAAGGCTTCAGAGCATTCTGGAAGGGAGCAGGAGGTACACACACACACTCTCTCTCTCTAAAATTAGGGGTTCCATGACTGTGGAATGAGGCACGCCTTGGCTTCTGTAATTGTTCCACTGTCCTTGTTTTAGTGTGTTTGTGTTCACAAGAGAAAGTGTTTGTTATGCAGGTTCTTTATTCTCCTCTCAGCGCGTGTATGTAGGTCCTCCCCTCAGTTTGGTGTTACACTGCTCACCTATGAGCTCCTGCAGAGGTGGTTCTACATCGACTTCGGGGGACAGTATGTGCTGCATTCATTCTTCTTGTTGCTATGCATTCTATTTACACTCTCTTACAGTGTCCTCTTGCTTTCTGAGCAGCCGTCCTGCAGGATCAGAGCCAACACCCAAGTCCCGGATCTCTGAGCTTCCCCCGTCAAGCACAGACCACATTGGCGGTTACCAACTGGCCGCTGCAACATTTGCAGGCGTTGAAAACATGTTTGGTCTGCACCTGCCCAAGTTTAAATCCTCAGGTGCTGTGACCGCACAACCTGCTCCAACAGTGCAGGCACAGCAGGCTTCATAACCTGTATCTTTACTGCCTTCTCCTTCAAATTCAAACCTGCCATTTAGATGCCGTGTGACTCCTAGGCCATATCAACGAAGTGTTCTGCTTATCCCTGCTGCACGAACAGGGTTCTGTTTATTTATTTATTTATTGCATGGTTTGCACAGATATGACTGTACATATTTTACATGTGGGTGCTGGGGTATTGCCTATTGTTTGGAAGCTAGAATCCAAAAATGTGCATATTCTGACCGAGATGAGATTAAAAATAATCAGTACAAACGAAGTCACAACCTTGTATTTTGCTTAAAGAAATAAATAAATCGGATTTTCTGACGCAATATATTTTTTTGCACCCACTAACCATGCTGCATATACAGATATGCTCTAGTGAATCTGACCTATAATGACAAAAACGCAAAGTATCTTTTGGGAATAGCATACTGTTTACAAAGATGGCTTAGTGTACAAATATTTTAAATGCCTTTGAATGTATTGTATTGAAATAAACGTATTTGCATTCAAACTTGTGTATTTTCTTTGCAGCAATCCTCTTTTGCACGTTTTTCCCCTCATAATTAACAGGAGTTGCTCAGAGAACAATTTGTCACATTTAGATTTTTTCCCCCCACTATACTGACCACATTTGAATCAACACACGAAACAGTTTTGGTTCAGAAAGAGGATTTTTTTTTGATATACAAAGACATTCAAAGAGGTGGAAGAAAAGCTATTGTTTCATACAGGTTACAAACGGACTTGCAAAGTTGGAAGAAGAGCCAGTTTTGAAAACCAATGGCTTAAAAGTTTGGCAGTCCGATGACAACCATACAACTCATCTCATTGTGCATAATACAATTGTGATTCAGATTCTGTACTGATTGTGAAGACATACAGCATTTTATCAATAACCAACTTAGAAGAGTCAGAAATGGACGTGAAGTAGAACAAGCAGCAGATAGTCTTTAGCTGCCCCTTGGGACTAAGGAAATCCAGAGTGTGTTCATAAATCCTCTGACATTTTCAGCAGGAGTTTAAAATGCTCTCTTGTGATGGGACAAAAACAGTACAGAGAAATGCACATAGATCATTTTAGCATATGCAATTACATGACCTTGTATTACTACATGAGGTGTAGCTTCTTTGAGGGCTACATGAGGCCCTACTTTAAAGCGAGGTCTATACCCTGCAGTAGGTTATGCTGACCCCCTTTTTTGCTCTGAAACATGGTCTTTCAGGGAAGGTCAAACGAGAACAAAAAAAAGGGTCAAACAAAGCACACCTAATTATGTAAACTAAATCCTTCATTACACTTTCGTTAACAAACGACAAGAGTGAATTTATAAACACACTCAAGACTTCAGTCAACAAAAACAGAATCTGTGGCCAATCCAAAAAAACCCCATCTTTGCACCTGTTAACAACTGGCTAAAAACTCTTGAACTTTTGGATACCATTATGTGTTTTCTGGTGCACAAGTGGAATCACCTTGAATATACCTTGAGGCCAACTGAGGAAAATTCATGTTTTCTATGGGTTTTCTACATGAGAGCTTTAAGGCTTCTGGTACCGGGAAGAGAGAGGAACACCGGTGAACTGTATCCCAAGCCCAATTTATTTCATGACCACATTTCTCTTTACTCAAACCCATAGAAAAGGCAGGATTCAGGTCCAGTCTGAAAATCATATGACTACATTTTTAGAGGAGAAGATCTTTATAGTCTTTAGCATTTCCATCATGCTTGGGTGGGGTGCTTGTGTGTTTTTTTTTTTGTTTGTTTATTTTTTTTGCCGTGAAGGTAGTTTTAGGAATGGTGCTGAACTCCAGGGTGATTAGGATGGCAGGCGCTGGGCGGCCAGTTCCTCAGCATCATCTCGGTTTTCGTTGATCTCTGCCAGTGTCCTCACAAAGCGCGTCCACTCATCATTTCGTGGCACAGCAATCTGCTGTAATAGGACAGATGCAGTGAAGCAGAGGCATATAGCATTCTGTAGAGACCTTTTATCCCACCCTCAAGCTGATGTATAAAACCTGCAGTGCAATTTAGAAACTGTCACAAAACTGACCTCACAGAGGGAGGAGGCCAGCTACTAGTGCTGCTCTCCTGCTTATTGGCCATCATAAACTCTCAACAGTGCTCCACCTCTCCCAACATCTCTCCACCTGCCTGATTCTTTCTCTTAGAGTCGCTTTCTTCCTCCTCTTTTTAGCAACTCTCTAATCTCTTGTTTTTCCCCTCTTGCCACTTGCCTACTCAGCTGCCCATTGCTGGAGTGTCCCACGCACTCTGTAGCCCCTGGGGGAGCTGCCCCTTGGGGACCCCACACGGACAGAGGGTTAACTGTGGTCTGGGTATTAGCTTTTAAGTCTCAGCACTGGCCTTTTATTCTGGTGTTTTCTGACACACAGAAATGACAACTACTCTACCAGCACATTAATAGATACATCACAGAGGAGTTTAGGATACTGCAGAAAAGCTGTTATATTGCAATGAATGCTCTATAAAAAATTACTAAAAGTCACTATTTAGTACTCTAAAAACATTTGAACACTAAACATTCTAGCAAAATCTTTCATATGTTAACATTTTCCCCCCATGTTTGTAATAATGTTACCAGCACAGGTAAAGCCTTTCCGTGTTTCTCTCTCAAAATACTCACTTCTCCAACGTCGTAGATGAGAATCTGTCCATCAGAGTCTCCTACAGCAATCTCTCGGCCTGACTGCGCCCACCTTAGCCTGTTGAGGGCAGGGGTCCCTTCTACTGTAATACTTGCAGTGGGCACCTACACACAATAAAACAAAATTCCCAGAGTTAAGTATTTAGTCTCCTACTTTAAATCATTAACATTTAAAAACATTTAAATTATTGCTTAGCTGCCTTGTGTGTGAAGTTGACTGTATGAACGTGAATGTGTGTGTGAGAGAGAGAGACCTCAGTATCATTGTTGAGGTTCCACAGGTCCAGATGTCCAACTCCATCCACACAGGCAAACAGAGTAGGGTGAACAGGAGACCACATCACATCATACACATAGTCCGAGTTATCCTCAAATGAGTACAGAGGCTTATTATTCTGCAGAACACAGATAAGAAAGAGACAGAACGGGGAGAGAACGTCACTGATTTGCAGAGCAATTTGCAGAAACACAACTGGCTTGCAGAGACAATCAAAAATGTTCATCCAGTCCTTTTACTTTTTACATTCCCAATCCATAATGGAGAATTAAACAACTGGACAGTCTGTGTAGTCTAAGATTAAGCTTAATCCCTCATGTGGACGTCTAGCCATGGTCTGCATCATATAGTGTCAGCTCCAATACGAATACTGAGAAGCCACTGGCTTTTTCTTTGAGGTTTCAGGCTGGTTGAGTACCTTAGTGCTCCAGAGTTTGACGGTCCAGTCGAAGGAAGATGTGAGGAACAGATGAGAGAAGTCTACAGGGCCGGCCGCTGTGTGGCAGTGGATCCCTGTGATTGGTCCATGGTGACCCTCAAACATCTCACTGATACCTGCTTTGCTGCTCTCCATACACACATACACAATAATCAGGGTATAAGTCAGGTATAAATCAGGCTATGATCAAGTTTGCTAGGGTCACTGTCACAGAATTCTAAAATAGCCTGTTATTGGTCACGCTGTCAAATTTTCACGCAGTTCTAAAAATACATTCCGAATAAAAGTGAAGACATTTTGTCATGTAGATTTTATTAAGATTTTATATATCTATACATTTATAACAATTTTATTCTTACATCTCTGAGAGCTCATCTGCACTGTGATCAGTTGACCACATCCTCTAATCTATCCTGAATTTAGCGTATTAATTTTGTGAAATTAATAAACATATTTACTGGGAATGAGCCAGTATGCAAAAATACTAAATAATGTACAGAAATAAAAGTATCACACACTGCTGAGATACTGTGAAATAGGTAACAAGCAATTAGCTACTGTAAATAACCCGGATTCTGAAAAAGTTCTGAAAAATCACAACAGGTGTTTTCAGAATTACATCAAGGCAAAAGGTTTTAAGAAGGATTTAAAGTTTGGACTTTCTAAACAGTCTTTCTGTGGACACCATTTGTGAAAATATATCCACAAGGTGAGCTGAGGTCTTACATGTTATGATAAACATGAATTAATGAATTAAAGCTGTTAACATGTTTATTACACATTTATCCTTAACAGTTTGAGAAAGACCCTATTTATTATGATATTATAATAATTTTGTTATAAACTAGACAAGTAGCACTTTCCAACAATATGCTTTATGCTGTTTGTTTTTGCTAACTCCAAAACTCCAGGCCAGATCTGCATTACATCTGCAGATTTGGCTGCACTACCCACCCATTAGATCACAGTACAAACGGATCAATGATAATCTATCGTTTCTTTCTTGCTAGTTTTTCATGTCATTGCTTGGAAGCCAAACACCTCATGACAGCTCATATGATGGTGTATTTAGTAGCACATGTTTAGCTGTAGCTACAAATGCTTGCAGATACAGCGGTAGAAGATGCAAATGCTCTCCGAGTGCAAATACAAGGAGTGGAATGTGGCTCTATATAGCTCTGAAGCAGGACATAAGCATAATAATCATAAAATAAAAACACCTACTGCCAGCACTGAAAAAATGATCACCCATTTATACTTCCAGAAATTTCCAGTGACATTTATAAGTTCACCAAATTTGTAAAGGGGACAAGCTATACTATAAAGACAGCAAAAAACAAGTGACAAAGACAAACCACTCAGTGTCTTGTTTGTGTATGTGGGTCTACGTGTGTCCCGTACCACCCTGCTGCTCATTACTCTGAGAGGTAAATAGCCAGTGTGAGAGCTGCTTCTGCCTTATTAGCTGAGTTGAGATGAGAATATCATAATCATAGCATCATAAATGAAGTGGAAACACTGCAGCTCTCTCAATCACTACTGAGGACAAGCACACAGCTTAACAGCTCACTGACTAACTGCACTGCTCTGAATATGACACCATCCACACATGGCAAAACACATTACCCACTCACCAGTCAGGTACATCCACTGAATGCTTTTATGAACAGACATGCTGCTACTTTGCCTCCAGTGTGCGTGAGATCTGTACATGAGATCTATGCATACCTTATGTATAATGAGGGAATGTATTACACAATAAGAAGATTGTGATATTACATTGCAACACACTTTATAAGTAAATTTTGGATCCACAAAATGCATGAATAGTTCTAATCGTAGACGGTTCCACAACATTAAATGACTACAAGAATTATAATTAAAAAAATTAAATGATGATTTAAACCAAGTATATAATTTAAACCAATTATAGGAACTACAAGAGTATAAACTTCTGTTTCCATTCAGTGTACCAGTAGAGGGAAAAAAAACAAACATACAAATAAATAATTGGAAAAATGCTTCCAGAGGTTTAGAGAGTGTGTGTAAATGTGGGTGTTTTACCTGCCATGCCGACAGGCTGTGTAGACTGATCCGTCTTCACTGCCCACCACAAAGTTATTGACGTCACCCAGGGGGAAAGACATGGAAGTGACTGCCACTGGCTTAGACTGTTTAAACACCAACTCCATAGTGTCCTGTATGAGACAGAGGTGACGTCAATGTACAAAATACACAAAGCACAGCAAATAACCTCTCTGGACAGTTTCTTAATGGATGATGTAAATTCAGCCAACACTTTATAAAAGCTTAAAACCGGACATTGTGGTTTGGCCAAATGTTTGGAATGACTAAGTGAGTGTAATTTTATTCACACTAAAAATATTTTACGACATGCAAACAAACGTTTGGCCTGAAGACGTGTTAGGACTAGATGTGATAAGTAGGCTGGGTGTCCAGAAGCACTTCCAAAACCCCTACCCTAGCAATTTCCCCTTTAGTGAGCCATCACTATACAATAAGAACCTTTCCTTAGCTGTCTCCTCGCCCCAGCACTTCTCCGACACTCTGATTTACAGTCACATTTATACACAGAGGATAGGTGGCTACTGGGAGAACAGCAATGTGATGAAAGTGCTGATTATTTTGGGTACCTGCGGCTGGGATAACATGTCCAGGCTCCATGAGCACATTTTACCATCAGTGGAGATGCTGATCAGGTTATGAGCATTCTGAGTGCCAACGACATTCACACAGTATACAGGATGCTAAAAAGAGAGTGAAAGAGAAAAAGTGTGTGCGTGATATATAATAAGAGGCATAGGACATAACAAAAGGAATAACAAAAATAAGCCATTTCAGCCATTCTAAAACATCTACAGAATGGCTACAAATCATACCAAGCGGACTACCCTTATAAAGGCATTATGAACAGTGCAAAACACTGCACTGAAAATATTAAATGTGGTAAACCCCTTAGAACCACTAATACACAGTTACTAAACATAAAAAAAGGCAACAGCAACCAGTTAGATCTGTAACAAAAAAAAAGATCAGTGTTTCAACAGTATAGATAAATGTGGACGCACAGCGCCAGGTCACTGTTGCATTTTTTAGTTCCACATTATTATTACTTATTCATGATTTTAATGGTGTATTAATAAACATTATTAAACACATGTTAAACATTTATAAACCTGTGTTAGGGTGGTGGTGTTGTACCCAAACCACTAGAGTTTTGTAAATTATGTAGATATTATGTAAATGATGCAAACACCACAGATTTCAAATAGAAAGTAAACAGAAAACAATAATTCCCTAGTGAAGATACAGTTAATTCTATGCAACACAATTTGAAATAGCATATGCATAAAGTTTTTATTTAAAACAGTTCCTTGTCCAGTGCACAATTTTTTGTCCAATAAATATGCCAATTTGCAGATAAAGTAAAATGCATTTTTATGGTCTACTGATTTGAACGCATCAGTGATGATAAGTGCTCTAGTGTACCATCACCTTTGCTGATTTTGACTGTAATCCATCATATGGAACATATGGCTCAGAACACTGGTATAGTCTGCCATATGAATAAAGCTTTTCCATTATTCATGTGGCAGCTACCGTTGTAATCAAAAGGCAATCTTAATGCATAGCAGTCTGCTGCTATACGTTTCTTGATGCAACCGTACCGTGTGAGCAGAGGATGAGAGTGGGGTTCTCTGAACAGGGGTCCGCTTGTTACTCCTATTGTCCCACAGCACAGTCTGTCCTGAATATGTACCACCTACCACCAGGTTCGGGTGAAATTTAACAAATGCTGCTGACATCACTGCAGACTAAAGAGAGGAGGGGGAGGGAGAAATATGATAAATGGTTAAAAGACAAAAAAAAAAAAAAAAAAACACCGGCCTGTGCATTACCAGTCCTCCAGTACATTTTATACCTGCTGCAACTACGACTGAAACCTCCACAGAGCAGTATTCTTAGTAAGGTTTTTTTTGCAGCTCATGACCGAGGTCTCGGTCACAAGAATGCACATCACAGCTTAACATTGGACGCCTTCCATTTCCATTATAAATACACACTAAATTGGAAGTATTATTCCATCGGGTGCACAAACATTTTCATAAGCGAAGGAATGAAAAAGTAGCTGCATATGTACACGCATGCCTGAGTGAATATTTGTCATTCAAAAGAGATGGACCTGCTTTTTGCACTGGAAAATGTCCTGTGGCACCACTGTGATTTTTTACTGACTGACTGTCTCGGCCAAATATAAACCCCCACTACATCCAATATAATCCTTCACCATCTAACCAAATGCTGCCTTTATACACAGTGTGGTCTTTTCATCATCTCAGACACACTGGAGGAAGAAAGGTTCTTTTCTACCTGTCACATGGAAGAAAATGGAATTTTTCACTCTCTGTCACACGCACACATACATATACACATACATACGATGGGAGGAAAAACAAGTTCACACTTATGTATGTATGGAGTATTTCCTAGGTCTGTGTAGTAGTGTGTGTGAGCCGTGCATCCGCTCTGGAAGCCAGCACATGTGGTTCTACTCAGCCTGTCCACAGAAGACCACCTCAGGGCACACACACGCACACACAAACACAAACGTGCATACACACACACACACACACACGTAAATCTTGTGCACGGCTTAAGCAATGGAAAATGGAAACCTGATGATCCGTTCACTATTTTCAGATATACAGTAGTTCTGTAGCTTTCACAGAGTAGCTAACAATTCAAACTGATTATGTTGTAACTTATTTTAGATTTTTGTTTCTTTTTCTTATACAGGGGGTTTTCAAAAACCTTCTGATCCTGTTGTGTGCAGTGTGTGTTCTCATTAACTAAGATCTTATTGCATAATAAAGATGTTATTGTGGAGGTAGCTCAGTGGGTAGGATACTTGGCTCCAGACCAAGAGGTCATGGGTTCGAATTCTACCTCCAGCAGACCACCATTGGGTCCCTGAGCAAGACCCTTAACCCCAAGTTGCTCCAGGGAGACTGCCCCCTGTAGTTAGAGAATGGATGTCGCTTTGGATAAAAGCGTCTGATAAATGCCATAAATGTAAATGTAAATGTATTGTATTGTAAGCAGAGCTCAGACGAGGCTAAACCCTGATCTCAAGCTGGGAAGCACAATTACACCTAAACACATGCATATATAGTAAGGAAGAATGGGGTAAAATCTAACATGGATTTTTCATGTAGAACATGCCAGGACTCATGAGTGGTGTAACTTTATAAACACTGACACCATCATACCAAATTTGAATTTAACCCTCCCAGCGGTGGTATCATGTGATTGGGTGAATCATACCCAGTGGCTTGAATCGGACAGGACCTTCATTTAGTCATATTCTCATCGCATCATCTGAGGAATTTCACAGTAATCAGGCAGATATTTCTCAAGATTTACCCTGAATGTCATCTTTCAAGTTTTTTCAAATATTTTTTCCAACATATTTTCCAATTAAAGTTTTCCATTGGTAAATACAACAGAGCAATATCTTATAGCAAGAGTTAGCAAATCTAAAATACAGCCTTCACATGGCTGACTTTTGTTTTAACATTTAGTCTGTAAATTACCAAACATTTATGCAACCATTACAATTTAACTGAGCCAGTAAACTGTACCGTTAACATTAGGTGCCAGACAGTAATTTTATGTTTACAGAAATGTGTAGATGCATAAGAAGTGTAGATTGTATACATACAAAAAATTCTTAAATATTTTAGCGAGATCAAAATGTGTTCAGTCTTGATTCAATCTTATGCGTCTTTGTATGGTTGTGAGAAAAAGAGAGAGAGAGAGACAGAGAGAGAGACAGAGAGAGAGTGAGAATACCAGCTTAGTGAAATCACAGTAATAACAATGCAGTGGGATTAGGGAAGCATTTCTCTGAGCCTGTTTGTCAGAGACACTGTCACCCATGTGTGCATGCTGTTTCAGGGGTGGTGTATGCATTGTGGTATTTGAGAGGTGCTGATTTTTGAGGGTTGGTGCCTCCTCCTGTACCTGGCAGTGAAAGACATACTCCGGTGTAGTTTTCTTATACTTCATATTCCAGACCAGCGCCACTCCATCAGGCTCATGAGGCGCCTCCTCATTGTTGTTGTAGGAGGCGACCAGCAGTTCAGGATACTGCAGACACAGAAAAACATTAAAAAACACACACACATACATACACACACGCACACACACGCACACACAC
>JBBPCW010000002.1:12183256-12199076 GCA_037974425.1 Phenacogrammus interruptus
TAATATGTTGTATCATTATTATTATTATTATTATTATTATTATTATTATTATTATTATTATTATTATTATTATTATTCATAGTAGTAGTAGTACTATCGGTAGTAGTAGTATTGGGGAAAGAAACAAAAACTAAAAAAAGAACAAAAGAAATTAATCTTCTTTTTTCCAGTAATAATAATAATAATAATAATAATAATAATGATGATAATTTAAAAACAGCATATTATTATTATTATTATTGTTGTTGTTGTTACTGGAAAAAAATATCAAGTTCTTTTGATCTTTATTTTTTTAGTTTTTGTTTCTTTCCCCATTACTACTACTACTACTACTAATCGTAATAGTAATAATAATAATATCACAATAATATCACAATAACATATCAGACTGAGGCTTTACTTGAGGACTAACAACTAAAGGTCTTGTTTAGAGCTGCTGACCGAATGCTGTAGACTGAACCATGTGCTCAGTATGTAGTAAGCTGGGCTAAAATGTGTTAGTCTGCTAGCGATTGTGTTTTTGTGTGTCTGTTTATACCTTGCCTATTCTCTCTCTGCAGATCCCGCACTGGATGACTTTGTGCTTATGCACTGTGTGTTTATCCCCAATACTCAACTGTGTCCACTCCTCATGGCCCAATATCCTTTAAGTCTTCTTTTCTTTCTCTCTGTCTCTTTCTTTTTCTTTCCCTTTTTCCCTTTAAGCCTCAGGCAGTTGTTTTGTACTTCAGTGCTATTTAAACCTCATTTAATGCCACCAGTTCCTTCTCTATGACAGCCGCATTTTCCCTGTTCTTGTGGAAGGCAGTAGACAAATCTTTATTGCTCAACAGGAAATGTTTCTAAATTGCACCATGTAACTAACATCATGCAGTGTCTAATTTGCGGAAACGATGGATTTTCTAGAAGTTTCTCAGTAGCGTCAAGAGGTCTAGTGCTGTGTAATACATTTTGTCCTTAACCTCAGTGAACCTACCACGCACAGGCCTCTCAGGGCAGTGATCAGGAGAGGCTGGACTACACTCTGAATAACAAGCGCAGGGTCGTACGCCTGGTGCTGCAGTGGGCCGCCATCAACACTGACCACCTGCAGGAGGAGGAGAGTTCACTGGCCTTCCTCCAGGTTACATTCAGCACGGCACAATAAACACCAAGACCAAGGGCAACTCTGTGAATCCTGATAAATAGGATAAAATTCAGTTAATGCTAGTTCTGATTTAATGACAATAACAACAATAACAATAACAACAGATGGTGATTTTATCATGTTATTATTGTTATAAATGATCACATTTGATTCCTTGATGGTTAAATAATTTTAATAAATAAAATAATAGTTAAACTGCATATTCATTCAGAATAGATCTTTTTTGTGATCTCTCACTCTGGGTTTGCTTTGGTGCAGGAATTTTATATGGCAGTGTCTGAAGATGCCAGACCTTTTCCTGCACTGAAAGAGGAGCTCCCTGAGCTGGAGAAGGTCCTCAAACACAAGTGAGATCTCATTTTTCTGCTGTCATTGTAAATCATGGTTTTTAATAGGGAAAGCTTTTGCACTCACCATTGCTGAGACTCAATTCATTTTTTCATTTTTTTTTCCAGCTCTGAAGACGGGAAGCCGTCTCAGAAAAAGGTGAGAGAAAATAGTACTATCTAAAATAATGAAGTCATTTTTTCTACATATGCTGCTTTTCCTGCCGTGATTTATTTTTTATTTCCTCTCTCTTCCTTTAGCACAAAGTGCTGCTCCGCCAGTTCAGCATGGGAGATGAGAAACTGCAGAAACGACAGCCAATCAAGAGCACAGATGAGAGTGAGGGTTTCTGACTTTGACTGATGTTCTTTTTTCCCACATGCATGGCAGGACCAGTCATTTGGGATAGATAGCTCAAGTGATGTTAAGTAGGACTTAAGTTAAGAACTTCATCGAATCACTGACTCCTTATCAACCTACTGCACAAGCAGAACTGTTCCATTTCTTCACAATGAAATGCCTCTGTGTTTTGTACCTGTAGTCCTGTTTAAGGTGTACTGCAGTGACCACACTTACACCACCATACGAGTGCCTGTGTCTGCCTCAGTCAGAGAGGTCCTGTGCGCTGTGGCGGATAAACTGGGCTCACGCGACACCCTCCTGCTGGTGCACCTCAGCTCAGCTGGAGGTGAGAACACACACTCGCTTACACATTTTGCTCCTTTTGCTCTTAATCAAACGCACTGAGAGCTTAAGCCGTCCCCTTTGAGAATAAATAATGTCTCTCATTCATTTGGTGAGCTGGACGTGCTAACAACCTCGGAGTGTGTGACCCCTGGCTGCCTGCCACGCGAATGCTTTATTCTCAGCAGCATATCACTTGCTATGCCGTATAAAATTTTGTGCACCACTGTGGCTGCTGGAGTTCCATTCCCTCTGGCAGCGGATCAGTCCACCTCAGCGTGGCCTGATGTTGACCTTCGTACCCGCATATACACCAGCACAGTGCTTACCATGGTACGATCAGACACACCATGAATCTGACACATGAATGATTGGATATGTTGTGATGAGAGCTACTTTTTGGGTCCAGAGCTTCTGATGATAAACACCCACATTGTATTTCGACTAAGATGCCAATATGCAGCCTACATGTGTCGTCGGTGCTTGGTTGCTAGGCAGATGTATTGCAGCACATTTACAAGTTTGTGATGATGAACAAGAGCGTGAAGGCTCAGGGTTATTACAGAATAAGCACACACATGCTGTTGTGACAACCAGACAGGATAACACACTCACCTGTGAGATCAGAGTTTGTGTGTGGATATAATAAGAACAATAAAATAATAATGCACTATATATAGAGTCAAAAGAGTAGCCGAGAAACTTTGGCATCTGACAGAGAGTGCCTGACTAGATGTAGAGCTACTGTGTGAAATATGATGACTACTGTTTTTTATGTCTGACTTTTTTCTTAAGTTATGTATCTGGATTTGAAAATCTGGGTTTGCCAAATGACTGCAGAATGAACAAGAAATACATTAGACTTCAGCCTCGTTTATAAACATTGTGTAAATGGTCAGCAAGTGAACTGCCATTTCGAAAAACATTCATCACAAAACACAGAACGTTGTTTGTATTCTTTTTCAGATAAAACGGTGCTGAAGCCCAGTGAAGTGTCTGTCTTCTCCTCTCTCAGTATTAATGGTCGTCTGTTTGCCTGCTCCAGGGAACAGCTTGACTTTTTGGTACAGGATGATCAGAACATACACACATACACAAATACAACATTTTGGACAAAAGCAGTTGTTTATGTAAGGGGGCATCCTGCAGGATGGAATCCAGCACAGTTTTTTTTATTTGCCTGCTTAAAAATACCAAACCCTGGTAATCATGTGCCTTGTCCAGGGTATAACCAGTCTGTGCTGGACATCACTTCTCTGGGATAGGAACTGGTGATCCCTGGTGTACATCCTTTTGAAAAAGCATAAATTAATTTACATGCAGTAGATTTTATCCTGATGTTCTTGTAAAATGTGATTGTGTATTGCTAGAATATCATTGATTACATAACAAAACCTCCAGAATGAAGATTTTATTCCAAGTCCTACACCATTTCTGTTAATTGAGTTAATGCTTTTGGCCGTAACATAGTTTTGGAGAAAAAAGGATACATGTATTAATTTCTTACAGAAATCTGAATGTTGATGTAAAGGTCTGACATTTTTAATAGTGTTTAAAAAGTTTTGAAATTGCTTTGACATCATGTGATTCATTACTGATATTGACTGACTGTAGTTAACTAAGCTTGTAAATCCTGCCTGGTTGTAGATGCCTGTCTCTGTGGATTCTGATAGATTATAGTTGATTTGTGTTTGTAGACTCCACTGCCTGAGCAGGAGGGCCCATCTGTTGGCTCCATGTCCAGCTTTGAGTTAATGAGCTCCAAAGACCTGGGCTACCAAATGACCCTGTATGACTGGGAACTCTTCAACTGTGTGCATGAGGTAAATATGAACAAACAAACAAACAAGCAAAACATGATTTGATGATTTTGGTCTATAAAAATGGGTCGTTCTGTGCCTCTAATGTTTCCTGTGCTCTTCTTCAGCACGAATTGATCTACCACACCTTTGGGAGACAGCACTTTAAGAAGACGACAGCCAATCTGGATCTTTTCCTCCGTCGCTTTAATGAGATCCAGCTGTGGGTGGTGACAGAGGTGTGCCTCTGCTCGGTCCTCAGCAAACGGGTCCAACTGCTGAAGAAATTCATCAAGATAGCCGCACAGTGAGACTTACCATCATCATTGTTTTTACTGTCTGATCTATATTGAGAACACTATAAGCCCTCCTCGTTTTAAAGCATTACTGAGTCCACTAAAAATGAAAGAACAGTCACTGAGGCATATAAAATATATGCATTTGCTCAAATATTACCTACACCAGTCATGAGAACACCTCCCACACTTCAAAATGTTACAAAGTAAAGAGACCCCTTATAGTCATACGTGAACACACAACAGCACACAGCTTGAACAATGTAAAATTGTTTCTCTGCATTTAACCCATTCACCAAATGAAGCAGTGGGCTGCTGGGAAACAGTGTGTGGGTACATTACACAGTGATGACATTAGCAGCAACCTTCTGATTGCAGGGGCATCATCCTAACCACTAGGCCACCAGCTGCCCCTGATAATAGTATAAAATTGTACTATATCAGTACAGTACTATAATGTACGACATAATGGTGTGGCTGTACGTGTTGCAATAATGTGTGTGATTTTCTCTTTGTCAGCTGTAAAGAGTTTAGGAATCTGAACTCATTCTTTGCCGTTATTATGGGATTAGGCAATCCAGCAGTCAGTCGACTGAGTCAGACATGGGAGGTAAGATTTCACAGAACACATGCACACACATTTGCATGCGATATTGCACTTAGAAATGTTCATTTCAGCTCTTCAAAACGAATGCAGAAAATCAGCTTCTGTCGGTACTACTTTCCTTTAAAGGAGTTTCTCAGTGCTGTTGCATTTATTTAGATATAGAAACCTGAAAGAACCTACACTGTGAATAGATTAGCCAACATGTACCATTTTTAAGAATGTAGGACTATATTGTACACTTAAGTTACTGGTCAAACAAATCAGTAACCCCATAACAATCTGAATTCAGTTTTGACTGTGAGTGCATTTGCACTCAAGTACTTGTGTATCCAGGCAGCATCATTTTTTATATAGTGATAGAAAACACACTGAGACACTCCAATCCCACATTCTGAGCCTTTGTAATATGCTGAAGAGACTTTTGTCCCAGCCACTCTGGGGGGCAGATTTTATTGGGTCAAAGGGAATTCTGCCAAAGTCTCTGAATGTGTCACTGATGAAACACTGGTTAAGATTGGACATTGATGAATAGGCCGAATACTATACCTATGCACTAATGAATAAACCTGTCAGCGAGTCACAATCTTATCGGTGCCCTAGGTTACTTACGGAGAGTGAGACAAATGTATTACACTGACTTGAACAAACACATTAGCGTTCAGAACTAAATGTCAGAGGTGTCCAGAATAATGAAGGAAGAATAAAGGGTCATGAGTAATTTCATAATCAAGAACATTGAGAATTAAGTTTTAATAAAACTGTTGAATTAAAATGCGATGGTAAAATCTTGAGACGCTTATTAAGACCTGGCTGTAACTGGATAATAATAGTGTGTTATGGATCATTTAATAGTTTCTTTGTATTCCCTAAAAATGTAATATGAAATGTGATCAAATGTTATCTTGAAAATGTGATAGTATTTTAGTCTACATGGTTTTAAGTTGTTATGGAATAAAATAACAGCATAATTGTATTAGATGGATAACGATGCAGTTCCAAACTTGAATGCTGGGTAAAAGGCAGGCTCAGCAGGTTCACATTTCATCTGTTGCTTCTTGCAGAAACTTCCCAGCAAGTTCAAGAAGTTTTACGGAGAGTTTGAAAACTTGATGGTATGTTAATGTTTCAGTTAACTTTTACCAAAAGAGATCATTCACAAAACCTCTAAACATACGGAATAAAGTAGTATACAGTTTACCGCTACGAAGTCAGGGTTCAGAGTATCGCAGCCTCAGTCGTTCACGGATTTTTCATAGAGCCGAACTAATAATTGTTCAGGGAAACCCCTGCAAATTTGCAGAAACCGCAAATATCCTCTGAATTTCTTTTTTCTTTTTTTGTGGCAATATATACATTTTTTTGTACTTTTGAGAGAACACGAAGCAACCGTATGTGAAAGCGTGTCTTGGGATGGTGAAATACCCCTGTACTCAGAGACGGGAAAGTAGCAAATCCAAGAGCCTTATTCATTTCTTCTTGCTGCTGATTGGCTGCTGCTGTGACGCATTTCTGGCAGCTGCAGTCCAGCATTCCTGCTGTCTTGAGTTTAGCTTTAACTCAGTGTAGCGTGCATATTTAAGCCCTAAACTATAAAAATAGGAATTTAAAGGCATTTTTTAAACACATCAGTAATTTGCAGTTTATCTTAATTCTCGGTTGCTCTTGGAACGTAACCCCCGTGAATTTCAGGGGTCGATTCTATATTTGTATTTTCCAACACTACCACGACATATTTTGTCATCCTGTCTGTTTCTTAGTATTTGTTGCCAATGAACCAAATAAATAAGGCTTTATTCTGCCATTCTATCTTTTTTTGTCTGTTTCTGTCTCTGTCTCAGGACCCCTCTCGAAACCACAGAGCCTACCGCCTCACTGTGGCAAAGCTGGACCCTCCCATTATCCCTTTCATGCCTTTACTCATTAAAGGTGGGTGATGTGGAGCTTTGGTTCAGCTACGATTTAACCTTCAGAAGTTCTATTATTATTATATTATTTAATAATTATATTATTATATAACACATTAGTTTAATATAACACACACGTTTTAAGTTTTGATATCAAAACCAATAATGCCAAAAATATGCGTGAAGGATTTTAAAGATGAAATACATAACAATAAAGCAAAACAAACCACAACAATGCAACACATGTATAGTACAAACAAAAAATAGACAGAACAGAAATAGAATTGTTCAGAAAGATCAAGAAATATATAAAGACAGTATAATAAAGATGTCAATTCATAACAAAAAATAAAACAAATGAAAATATTTAATACTGAATATCTTTATTTCCTTTCAGATATGACTTTTACTCATGAAGGTAACAAGACATTCATTGACAGTTTGGTGAACTTTGAGAAAATGGTGAGTCTTCAGTCAGTGAGTCCATCGGTTTAACAGTTGAATGTTTAGCACTCTGAAGTTAAAAGGTAATGAATTTTTGTTTTTCAGCGAATGATTGCCAATACAGTCCGAATCATGAGATACTGCAGAAGCCAGCCATTCAGTAGGTGCACAATGTGAAAGCATGAACTTCTGCTTTGACTGTCTGTGTAGGGTGCTGTATAAAGTATACGTCAGAATAAAGTAACCACAGTACTTCCTGCTCACACATATGGCTCTTTGTGATTTAGGTTATTGGGTTGCTAGGTTCATAGTGTGGAAAAATACAAAAAACAACCCACTCTTTTGACCAGTAGGTTAGTCAGAACTGGGCATTTCATTCTTTCATGCTGCATGTACTGAGCTGTGATGTGATGTAATATATATCACAAGGTCATTCTTCCATGCTTTACATAGTGATTATACAACTCACTTCTAACCTTTCTATGAACTGAACGCAACCTGGATAATGTTTCTCTCTGCCCCCCTCTGTCGTTCTCCCCCCCCCTCACTCTGTCACTCCCTCTCTCTTTCTCTCTGTCTCTGTCTCTTTCTCTCTTGCTCTCTCTCTCTTTCCCTCTTTCTCTCTCCCCATGTCTCTCTCTCCCCCCACCTCTCTCTCTCTCTCCCTCTCTCTCTCACAAATTTAAAGACCATGAAGCTCCTCCGGCCACCAAGAACCACCAGGATGTCCGGAGCTATGTTCGTCAAATAAGTGTGATTGACAACCAGCGCACTCTGTCACAGCTTTCTCACAAACTGGAGCCCCGGCGGACCTGAGCTCCTCTCCGTTAAAGGACTCTAATATCCATGCTGCTTCACTACTGCCAGTGAATAAGCTAGCTGCACATATGGCAAGCATACAGCACACTTCCTCCCATCTTCAGCCCGGGACACTGGAAACCCAAACTGGAATCGTTTATGCTGTTGGCCAAATACAACTGAATTGTGTTTTGAATGATTGAAGGAATTGTAATAGAAGACAATCTTTTGCAGGCTTTTTGTACCTCTTTGTGATGCTATTGGTATATTTTTCTGACGTGCTGAGATGATGCTCCACAATTCCAGGGTTTTTTCATCTAGTGATGAAAAACGTATTAGATCTTTTGGGATGTTTGTTTTAACATTCTGAGGTTTTAAGGAGGAATCAGAAAATTACTGCTGGCTAACTGCACACCTCTGTCTGAAAGACTAGAAGGAGAGGCGTTGCAGATTTTCTTGTCATTTGTCAAGACCATTTTACAAGGCTTGTCCTGTTATTTTACAACACTTTCTGTTTTTGAATAACTTGGATTTAGTAGTTCTTTTGCATCTGATATAAAAGTGAGTGTTCATTTATTTCCATGTCAGCATGAAATGAAGTACCATTGAGGGACCCCAGGCACATTTTAGAAGCCTATGGGCGAGCTGTGTGCAGTTCTCTATTGGTGTATGTATTGTGCTGTCTGTAAGTAATTGCACAGTGACTGTTCTGGATATTTTGACTCTCTGCATCAGCACACTGGATTTTAAGTGCAAGAGGGGGCATGGCATTAAAGTTGTACCAACACTTTAAGTCAGCTTTAATTAGAGGGAATGCACAGATTTATCCGTTGAAAAAAATTGCTTCCCTTTTTTTCATTTTTGAGGACCAAATGGAATTTGCTGTTCATGCTAGCGGTGTGCCATTGAATCATTAGTTCATGCATGAGAGAGTCAACAGGGGGTCTGAAAGTGGAATATTCTTCACTGGCCAAGGTAATCACCTGTCCTGACCCTTCCCTGCATGCTTTTTATTCACTGAATGCAGAAGCATTATTGGACATGATAATTAGACCAATTATTATGGCCTGTATAAATAGCTGCAATTCATTTGAGTTATCCAATATAAACATAAATGCTCTGGAATTCAAGCTTACACTCTGTATCTTAACCTCCATTCCAATGTGTAAAATGTCCATTTGTCATACGCGAACACGCCACTGCATGCCGTAAACAGCACAAATTCTTCTCTGCATTTAACCCATTCACCCAAGAGAAGCAGCAGGCAGCCAGGAACACAGCTTGCTCAAGGGTGCAGTGGTCCTTCTTGCAGTCCTGAGATTTGAACCCAAACCCTCTTATTGCAGGGGGAACTCTAACCACTCGTTCACCAGCTGCCCCACTTCAGTGTGCTGAAGTACAGAGTGAAAGGTAACACAAAAATACATTGACTAAATGTGTATGTTGTGTACATAATCCTATTAAAAGACGTTTTTGAGGACATGCACTAGTGGCATTCACGTTCTTTGGGCTGGGTTTTCTCCAGAACATTCGTTGTTGACATTGGTGTCTTACCTCGTTCCTGTCCATGGGGGGCGCTGGTGTCACGTGCGTAACTGTGTTTGAGGGAGGAATCTCCCCTGTCTCTGGATGTATGGCAGAAGTTACAGGGCAACACGTGAATTCTCAGCGGAAAGAAGAGAGTGGAGTATCCAAAGGTCCTACAAGAGTTTGCTTCCAGCAACTCCAGCGCAGCCCGTAAGAGCTCTGGCAAAGTATACGCGTGTGGGAAACAACACTGGTAGGTAGGTAGCGATTTAGCAGATACATGTGTTTTCGCGTTCTACACATTAACGTCGCCTTAAAAATCCGATTAGGTTTTGACGCTCGTTCTGGACCCCGACAGAAGCTGTGATCAGGGTCTTATGTCCAGTCCAATCCAGTCCAGTTTAGTCCAATAGCCGGTCTAAAAGCCGGTAGACAGCATGCCAGCCTGAGTAAAGATTGCAACACTTTATTAGAGAGACCTACATTCTCAGACACTGGACGTTTTGTTTATTAATGGCCTTGGATTTTTACAACAGAGGGCCTTCACTAACTCTGTACTCAGACGAGTGTGTGTTCTGGTGGATCCACGGTGATGGAGGGTCTGCCTTGTGCCAGTTTATGTAAACTTACACCTATTTCAATAATGGGCTCATGTGTGCATGTGATCTGTTTGGGTGACGATGTTTTAGGAGACACATTTATTTAGTGATCAATCAGTTTGTTGCTGAATAGGCCGCATTCTTTGTACGTGGAGTGAGAGTCCAGCCGGTTCCGGAGCTTTTACTTTTCCTTTCCGTGCGGAGTCATGTGACCGTGCCGTGCCCGACTGGCTGGTATGGGGAGATCGTTTCAGATCAATAACGCGGCGTGTCTTAACTGTGTGGAAGGAAGTTGTGGTGTAGAACAGAAATAGAAGGCCTGCCCGAAGTCCCCCATCACCACCCTCTGTAAGTGTCCGCAGCGCGCTCTAAAAATAGCGCAGAGAGTTCAAGCCCCCCCGGCGCCCCCCCGGGAGAGAATGGATTGGAGAGCAGGTAGCGCCTCTAAAAGCCTTAATTACACTGCGGCACATAGGAGAAGTCATGAACACTCCGAGTAGAGCCATTTACTGTAATGCACGGATTAATGCTCTCTATCTCTATCTCTCTCTCCCGCCCAATCGCCCCCACCCCCCAACACACACACACACACACACACACTCTTGTCTCTCTGCTCCTTTACCAAGGTGCATTTAGATTGTGTAAGCCACACAAACAAAGGTTTTTTAAACTGTTTTGGACCATAATTCGATGGCACAAGACTTGATGGAGATTTCTACTGTTGTATGCAAAACTGTGATATATCATTATCACATTGAGAGCACTGATCTTCCCCAGCAAAGAGGAACACAGTCATCATAAATTGAGGCTGGATGTGGGTAAGCCCTTCCCAGGAGCTGCACTTCTCTGCCCTCAGGCCATTTGAAAGACCCCCATGTGCTTCTGTGCCAGCTGAATGCTTATGATGAGTTGTAGAAAACTGGAGCTAGCTCTGATGCAATGTTCTATTTGTGTAGATGTTATTTCACTCAGATTAGACTTCATTCAAAGTCTATAAAATGTGACGGGTAAAGGACAAAAATGTGTCTGAACCCAAAAATGAAAAAGTTTGGTTTTTTTTATTTAACTGTGATATGAAATAGTTGCAAGTGTTCTAGAACGACCTATCTGAGTGTTTAGAGGTGAGTGTGCGGGGGCAGAGTGTGTGTGTGTGTGTGTGTGTGTGTGTGTGTGTGTGTGTGTGTGTGTGTGTGTGTGTGTGTTGGGGGTAGGTTCAGAATGCAAGGGATGCCTTTGGCCTAATGCAAGCCCTGATATTCCATGAATGATTCAAATCTGATTCATACACTCAGGGTTGCAGGAGGTATGAGGAATGCGCTGCAAATTGCAGGCACAGATGAAGGATATGTGCATGCACACACTCTTACGCACAGAAAAATATGCTCATGTGGACTGGCTGTGTAGTTTCATACACATTCTGTTGTGATCACACACTGGCCTACATATGGCACTGCTTATATAGACATTTACATAGTCTTGCACACACTTTGGCATGCAAACACACCCCTTCCCCTGGCGCGCACACATCCCTTGCTGTAGAGACAGCCAATGACACCAGAGACAAAACTGTTACCCTGAGTGCACACTGAGCTCAGAAGTGCCTGTAACTCTAGCTCAGTGTGTGTGTGTGTGTGTGTGTGAGTACCTATCTTGGTCTCTGTCATTCTACAAGTGCGTCCACGCTGTGGGAAGTAAGTAGTTGAGAAGAGCCCAGAGCTTGTGTCTGGACGTCATTCATCACAAGAACTCTCATAACTTTTTCTCTAATTTCCACTTTTTTCCCTCTTTTCTCTCTCTCTGCCTCCACTGGCTGCACAGCAGAGCGGAATATTTTTTTAAAAGTGTCATTATGCCATGGCGTCTCTGGGCGCCTCCTTCGTTCAAATCAAATTCGATGACATCCACTTCTACGAGAACTGTGGCGGCGGCAGCTTCGGCAGTGTGTACCGCGCCCGCTGGATCTCACAGGACAAAGAGGTGGCGGTGAAAAAGCTGCTGAAGATTGAGAAAGAGGTGGGAGACATAATTGCCTGAGCTTTTCATATACGCGTTTTAATTGTCAGTGTGATAATCATTTTAATTGCCTCTCCGCATGTAGCGCCTGGTGCTGACTTTTGTACCCACCAGTCTCGATTATGCTTCCCCCCTGCTCTGAAGAGGGCGTGTGTGGCGCTGAGTGTTTCATTCGCAATGGTGGAAATTCATGCACTGTGTCTTTAAGAGAAAATTATCACATAATTAAATCATATTAGTCTCAGGTGAGCACTATGTTTGCTTGAAAATTACTTTGAAGTGATGGATTTGTCATGTCGCCATGCCGGTTTTCTATGTTGTAATTTTAGCTGTGAAGTGGCTGTAGCTTGTTTTTTTCACAGCACTGTGTTCCAGTTTGTGCGTTTCAAAGTATTAAAAAGTTTAGATTGTACATGCAGAGAGACATAGAAGCTAACTTTGGTATTAGAATCAGAAAACCTTATTTTGTCAAACATTCAGCTTCAAACAGCATCCAGTAATCTTTAGGCGAATCTTTTCAGTCCCACAAATGCCAAAGTGATGCTGAATGTTTTAACGTCTTGCCATCCTAACTGTGGCCTGTTAGCAGGCTCTGCCACAGACTAATCAATTCTTATATATCTTTTTACATTGAAATAGTGTGATTTTCTCATAACATTCTTTGTCGTGTGCTGTTGCTTCTTCTCCACAGGCAGAGATCTTGAGTGTCCTCAGTCATCGAAATATCATCCAGTTTTATGGTGCAGTTCTTGAGGCGCCAAATTATGGAATCGTCACAGGTTTGTTTTCCGCGAGCCTTCCACCTTCTAGTCATTTTACCATCTGCTGAATGATTGGTTTACACTCACTATCATTGTTTCTTTGGCGCTGCTTTATTTGCTTTGGGTTAATAACAAACCCGTAACAGTATATGAATCTCTGTGTTCACTGCTCATCCAAGGAATGGTCACACAAAGTCAACAACTGCTAATCAAAGCTTACTTTATCTCCTCTATCACTGGGTCATGCCGGCGCTCTTGTGTATTTATGAAATTATGAAGGCACCAGGGTGGTCATCCGGTCTGGCTGGTTTTAACCTTTATTAAATTTTATAGTGAGTCATCCTTAGTTTTTTTTTCCTGCACTGTCTTGCATAAAGCAGCGGAGCACAGGGAAAACAAGGGCAGCTAACCATGGTAGTGGAAGTTGTTGAACAAATTGATACAGATTGATGGAGATTTAAATTGCCGTGTGGGAATATTATCTTCCAGCTCGTAAACCAGATGAAGCAATTTCACACATCCTCCTCTTCCTCACAGTACACCTCCCAAACTGGTCAGGGAACGTATACATGTCTCTTTTTTCAATCTCTCTATGGGCAGTTTTATTTTCAAATGGTCAGTTTAGTAGCTCTACCAAGTGCTTTAAGAATGATTTAAATATTTAGGATGTTTTTTCAAATTGTAGTTTTATTTTAAAGACTGGCAGGTTATTGTGGGGCGCTCTGCAGTAGGAAGGCCCGGAGAGATGAACTGTCGGTTGTCAGGGAGCTGTCGTCTCTATTTATCAAAGGCAGATCTAATTAACAGCAGGTAAAAGAGAGACTTTTACAGCCAAACTAGCTCCCGTATTTCCACTTTCATCAGGAGGGTCATAAATCTTCCCTGTCCCGTCATATTTCACCACTGAATGAGCAGAGCACCTGCATTTAATAGACCATATATCTCATTCTCTCTATTATGTGTATGGCCCATGACCTCTGTCAGTAACTTTGCCGATTTCAATTAGATGAAATGGGACATTCCAGTGTGGTCCAAAAGACAAAACTGCTTCAATGTATTTATGAAGGTAGTTTGTCAGTTACTTCTGCGTTTCAATATATAGGACTGTGTTTATTCAATAACTGAGCCGTAGATACAGTTACATGTAGTCCTCAGTAATAGTGGGAGCACACGCCTAGAGGAATTCCCAGAAAAAGTTAAGGGAAGTCCTTTAGGAAGTTAGATGAAAAGTAGTGCGGTTGCATAATGCTGGGTGTGACTTGCAGAAGGATACAAAGTCCATAGCAGTGAAGAATAGACAGGAATGTTTATTTTACATCTTCCTGAACTGTAATCTTTTTAAGTTTTTTATTGTTTGCCTGTATATGACAGACATGGTGCCTTTTAATATATCCCTCTGTGTTTGATTTCTCTAACCTCTTGGAGGTTTATGCCCTGCTTATAGTAATTTATAGTACAGTATAGTCAGATGATGTATGAATCTGTCCTGATGATGTATAAAACTGTCCATATGTGTTTCTGTGTCATTGCCTGTGTCCTTGTGCGTGGGCAGGGGCATTTTACGCATGATGGACTGTGTGAGGGTATTTGGCTGTGTTTGGGTGCTGTTTAGAGTATTGTGATATAGTATAAAGGGTCTTTGACAGGACGGCATGTAAACATAGGCCTGTCAACCTTGTCAGAGACTGAAAGAGACCGTCTCTATTGTAAAAAGCCTTTCACAAATGAAACTAAAGTGAACTGAGAGGTTTTACTCATGAGGAGAAAAGAACTCCACTCCTTTTTACTTGTATTTGAACTCTCATGATTTTTTTCTCATGCATTTTTGCATGTCTGTGGATGGAAACACCTGGAATATTCTGTGGCATGTATTTTCCATATATGCTGGACAGTAGGGGTCACTCTCTCCTTCTCAGTGTGACACACTAACTCAGCATAGCGGCTGTATAGTTGCATGAAGTTGAGTGATTAGTGTTCTTTTACACACACATTGAGGCATTTAGCATTGTTGCAAGATCAGTCATTTTAAAAGATACAGAGTGGCCTCCTGGTTGGAATGTGATGAGGTGCCTAACACTGTGCAAAAGTCTTAGGCACCTGAAAAAATGTAATTTAAAGGCTGTTTAGCTGAGCAGTGAGTGTTTAGCAATATTTAAAAAAGTAATATTAGTTTTGCATTCTAAATACAAATTCTCAATACAGTATAATCAATACAACAAATAGTTATAGTAAGTATGCACAAGACTTCAACAACACTAAAGAAAGAGAGCAGGAGCAATGGGCACAGGTGCAATATAAAAACACTTGATTAATAAAGCTAGTTGTATGCTGTACAGCAGGACTTAACACTGGGCGTGGGTGTCAGACGTCCAGGTCTATTTGGTAATTTACTGTTTAGACACACCAGCTAAATGTCGCAATCAACAAGTGTAGGAAATAATCACCAAACCGTCCTGGGCTCTGGCCCTCCAGGTCTACGGCTGATTATTATTAGTGTTTAGAAAATTATATGAAGCTAGTGGGTGGGTTCTTTATATTTGGTGAGACATTTATTGTTTTTTTTTTTTATTATTGTTTTTACACATCAATTCACATCAGAAAAAGATGTGCCTTTAAAAAAGTGACTGGACCATGTGTGGGTTTACTATACTTCCTCATTCTCATGACTACATGACTCGAGGAAATCACTGTATTTGTAGAGATGTATAGAGTCTTACCATTAATAACAGAATAATACACTTGCAATTTAACAGAATAACGAAACCATTTCTCATAATAAGCTATTTGTAATGAATTTGTCTGGTCGGTAATACCATTTTGAATGTGTGGCCTCTCCTTGTAACTGTGTGTGTGTGTGTGTGTGTGTGTGTGTGTGTGTGTGTGTGTGTGTGTGTGTGTGTGTGTGTGTGTGTGT
>JBBPCW010000002.1:12208191-12230938 GCA_037974425.1 Phenacogrammus interruptus
CTCGCTCTCTCTCCCTCTCTCTCTCTCTCTCTCTCTCTCTCTCTCTCTCTCTCTCTCTCTCTCTCTCTCTCTCTCTCAAAATGCAAAATGAGTGACACCCCATGTTGTAAGAGGTGTAACTCCATGCTCAGATTACTGATTCATTTCGAGTCCCTCCCCATCATTTCCCACAGCTATATGCTTTTACTGTAATGTTACGTGCTAATAATGCAAGTTGTGTTTTGACTGACATTTGCCTGTTAACGCAAACGTTCCCCTGCAGTTTGTTAGGACATTTCGTTCATAAGTGCTGCATATCTTTATGCAGCACACCAGAGGTGTCTAACTTCACAATGTTTAGTATGAATTATGAAATTATTCAGAATTGTGTTTCACACAGAATGGTTTATACTGTTATGTAGGCATTCCTCTTTGCATAGAGTTAAGATTATACATATTACAGAATCATAAATGCATCATTTTTTTAGGGAACACACTGCGATGAGTTTGGTTATTTTCATATTGTACTCTCTCTCTCTCTTTTTTTTTTTTTTCTTTCTTTCTTTCTTTCTTTCTTTCTTTCTTTCTTTCTTTCTTTCTTTCTTTCTTTCTTTCTTTCTTTCTCTCTCTCTGTAGCTGCTCCCAAACCTGGCCATCCACGCTTGGACTGAGGAACATGTGGTCAGTATCTCTGTACATTCCAATACGACCAGCATCCCTTCATTATGAAAGCTTTAGTGGTGCAGTTTTTATGACTGTAATGATTTCTTTGTTCAGATTTGTGTACTCCAGAATCTGTTGACTAAAATGCCTTCAATTTCATGTTTTGCAGCATTTCTGGATGTCACAGATCTTTGGGACAGGTAAGAGGTTGTGAGAAGATCAAATGTTCACTGGTGATTTATTTATTCGTCAGTGTTCCAGAAATGCAGTGATGGCTAGTCATAATATTGATTTGTTCTGTTATCTAACAGCCAAAGCAAAGCCAACAGAACAAGCACAGCAGCTCTGCACTTCCTATCAGCTACCACATGAGCAGAGCATGACAAGATTACTGAAGGGTTGCGTAAAACAGCAACATACAAAGTGAAAAATATCTTACCCGAATGTCTGTTGCAAGCAGTTAAGCTCCTGGAAAACTGAGCTGAGCTCATAAAAGTGAGCCCGGTTGGAAAATTGCATTTGACACATTTTTCGAACAACCTGTTGGTGGTGTCAGTGTATAGAGGCCTGCCTTATTTTGATGCCTTTTGTTCTATAAAATTGAAGACGGCCCTGGCTGTGTTATTCCATTTGTTCCAGCTGACTCTGTGGATTGTGCACGCATGTATTATGCATGTGTGTGTGTCTGTTTGTGTTTTGCAGGGGAGTCAGAGTGTGAGATGCAGTGCTATGCTGATATCTTTAAGGAGAACCACATCACTGGACGCAGGCTGCTGCTCCTCTCTGAGGCAGATATGAGAGATATGGGCATCTCCTCCAAAGGCCACATTATACATTTGAAGGTAGTGAACTAAGGCTCTTTTTGAAGCATAATAACTTTGCATGTCCTCTTCATTACTGCATATTTTCAACACTTTTAGCTAGTGCTGGCACATTAAGGTCCCATATCATGAAGCAAAAGCTTTTAAAATCTCCCTTAAAAAATAGTTTGATGCAGTGTGCAGTACAGTAACCACCACCGTGATGGCGGTTTCAGTCTCTCGCAGATTTTTTCTGTGAAACAAAAGAATTTTACATTCTAGCATTGCAACAACAGCTCAGTGTAAACTGTACAGTACGGATATGGGTTTACCTTTACATTTTCTTTAAGGGTAACATATTAAGCTGAGTTTAAAATGAAATTAAAGTGTTTTGGGGGCATATTTAGGGTTTACACTATTAAAAATAGGCTTTTTTTTCACCTCATCACAAATTCGTGTTTTTTCACCATATGCGGGTGCTCTTTTATTTACTGTATTGTTGTTAAAAGTTTCAAATCATTCTGCACGCTCCACTGTCCACGCCGTCTGTATATGATAACCCCTGCTGGATTTATTGTTTGTTTTTTTAAACCATGCCATGAAATACATCACACATGGAGCAGTTTTGCCCCAGTGTGTTCTCACTGACTGCATCGTGAATGAGACGTAATACAGGGCATCCAATTAGAGCAGAGATCATTTACCATCTTAAATAAACAAAATTGCATGATAAATAGCGATAAAGAGCCAAAAATGATTCTGTGAACCGCAGGAAGAAAACTAGCCACCAAAAAAAAAACAAGCCAGTAATATTTTAAGACAGCTTGAGTGCATGTGTGTTTTTGTTCATGTATAATGAAAACATTTGTTACCCTTGTTACCCAGACATTTACCCTATGGGCTAATCATGAACTGTATCCAGTATTTCACAGGGTTTTGAATCTTAATACATATTCCTTATTTTAGGCTGAAATCGAAAGATTGACCAACGATTACCTGGGACTGTTCCATTTTCCCCCACTGACAAAGGTACTCAGATTTATTGTATTTATTTCAGATTAAGTGGCGGTTTGAGCTATTTAACACTGTGATACAGAACTGTGCTTATCTTCAGTGGTGGCTGATTCAGTCTATCCTTTATTCACACATCACTGTTGCACCACACGCTAGTCATCATCTCTAGTCAAGTCTCTTTTGGTCTAGTAATGTACTGTAATAGTCAAAAATTTAGACACAGCTACTAATTGCATATTTTCCCACCTTTAATTATCAGAACAGTGGCATAAAACTATTATACTGTGACAGAAAGAGTTTAACAGAGCAGAATATCACATATTTTATAATATCTTATAATAAATAGCCCCAGTTTGCAGCTTAACACTCTTGGCATTCCCTCAAGTAGCTTTGTAAAGTGCCACCCGGGATCCTTTTCAGGAGGCTTGGAGAATTTCTCACATCTCTCAACACTGAAAATGATGGTTTGAGGGACTGCAAAATGTAATAGATGCATTTTTTAATGTATTTAATTAGGCATCCATCGACTGCGTTATTTTTCAGGAAAAATCAGAAACGTAACGTATTTCTATTATGAAAAACATACATTATTCATGATATAAATAAATGCATTTCCTGCTTTCTGTAGCCACACATCATACAGTGCCTTCACCACATAGATATTGCATTTTGACTCGGTATAAAGGATGATGTGTTTAGTGTGTCCTGTAATAATGGCCCCTGTGTCCTCTGTCAGGATGAGTGGGCCCAAGAAGAGGAAGAGAACTATCGGAAGGTTGTTAGTCTGGAGTTGGTGTTTGGGTATCACTGGAAAGCAGGAACAGGACCAAAGGTATTATACATTATTTAAGAATTTTTCATGCTTTTATACTCAAGAGCTTATTCTGTTCCTTTAAGAACAAAACCTGCACAAAATGTAATGTTTGCTATATTTTAGAGGGCCCGATATTTATCATAAGCATTTCTCTATTTTGATGGGCTAGAAAATATTTTGTTGTCCATATTCAGAATTCATTTATTTTCACCGCAAACCGCACATATTTATTATTTGCAGTCGATATCTTGTAATGTTATCTGTTCTGAGGTTCAGAAGGATGCTGTTTGCCTGTGTGGTTTGTCATCAGCAAATAGAGCAGAGGCTCTTTAGGGCATGAAGATTGCAATACTCCGCATTGAAGTTGCCATTTCCTTAAGTGTAAAGATGCCTGTTATTCTTCCATCATCTATTGACCACCGTCTCACTAAGCGCATTTTCTGTTCACAAGATTATTTTTTTTTCTTCCCCTTCTTCTCTCCTTTAAAAATAAACAGAAAAAAAGATAAATAAATCTTTTATTTTAAGCGATACATAGCATCCACCCCCTTTTTGCTAGCAAAGGCTTTGTTCAGATCTCAAAGAGGGGAGAAAGGCTGCTTCTCCACTTGCTGCTTGAATTTAATCAAAAATGGCCCATTTAGCCAGAAGTCATTTTCTTTTTAAAAGGCAAATGTTATTTAATCTTTCAGCTGTTCATTGTCCCATCATAAATAGTCCCCTTTCAGTGCGTGCGGCAGGGCTGAAGCGAGGACGCTAATTGCCTCCCATTTCTCCTGACATGTGGTGGTTTAGTGGGGAGGAAACTCAGCAGGGAGAAGGAAACAGGAGGCTGAGAAAATGAGAGCTAATTATTTTCCCCTGCCTGGTGTCAGGCTCCATGTCAGCCTTGTTTTTACAAACTGGAAGGTTTTTTTGCACTAAATAAAACAAACCCGCTCTGCTCACTTTTCCTCTCTCTCTCTCCTTCTCTCTCCCTCTCTCTCTCTTTCCCTCTCTCTCCCTCACTCTCGCTCACTCTCTCTCCCCCTCTTTCTCGCTCTCTAGCCTCCTCTCACCTCCCTCACTTTCTCTCTTCCTCTTCCCCTCTCTTTCTCTCTTGCTCTCCCTCTTTTCCTTTCCCTCCCTCGCTCCCTCTCTCTCCCCCCTCACTCTCTACTCTCCCTCTTTGCTGGCGGTGTCATGGTAGCAGCTGCACTTCTCAAAGACTAAATGAGGGGCCTGCGATTGTGCACTGGCCATCTGACAGGCAGCGAGTGTGCTGTTAATGAGGATATCAGCGCTGAGTCGAGGGAAAGGTGCTGAATTATGTATGAGGCGTCATTAGACGCTCGCTGTGCTGGCCGCCATCACAGCACATTGTTTCTGCCGGTGTGATTAGGCCGGGCCCAACAGCGGGGCCAACGCTGGGCCAACACGCTAGCAGCCCGTTCCAGCGAGGAGGAGCCTGGCAGCTTTACAGGGCCATAGGGCTTCTGACATGGACAGTTTGAGGACCTCTGACACTGATGCTTTGAGATCCATCCAGCTCACAGACATATGCACGCACACACACACGCACGCACACACTCGCACTCCTACATACAAAACGTGCCCTTGGTTCACACGCATCTCTATCCATGCTCCTCCTTTAAACGCACATGACACACACTCCTGTGCACAGTACAGATGAGTGTGCGTGTGTGTGTGTGCGTATGTGTGTGTGTGTTAGTGGCTTTCCTGTGATGTGTCCTCTGATTTTTCTGTACACAGTAGATTGGCTCGCAGAGGCAGTAGAAGTAGTAAGCTTTAGGCAACAACCTGTGCCTGGTGCTCTGAGCTGAAGGAGCTGAGGGATCACCGCACAGCAAGGCAGCTAACATGCCCTCTGCTGAGGACCACACTTCAGTTACTAATGTGAATGACAATGGATTGTTATGGGCTCATCTGCACACATTTTATCTCCTTTCAGTGCATTTTTCATACTTGTATTTTTTTTTAAGTGCAGGGATTCCTATTTCTGGTTAAAATAAAAATGTGACCCGATCTGCCGAGATGAGTTGGAAGTCGGTGTTCTATTTATTTAGATTATGTTGAAAAACATCAAAAATATAGATTATATGAAAGAAAAGGTCTTCAAAATTAATCTCTCAAAGTTTAATAATAGAAATAATTGTGAAAATGTACTTAAATGGCTATTTAAGTTGAGTCGCAGCTCTCAAATCGTACAAAAATATGAATTATTTGAGAAGTCTTTAATAAATATTTTGAAATAATTGAAGCTTTAGTCTGATTTAATCTAAGTTTCTAAATGCCTGTAGTATAATCGTGTTGTTGTATACTGAGTGCATCTCTTTGGATGCTATGGATTGTAAAAGATATCAACAAAAAACTGACAAACAAAGCGATTTTTAAAAGCGATTTTCTTGGTGCTGCGATACCATAATTCAAAAGATTGTAACTTGACAACTGTTTAAGATACAGCTTTGACCAATATATCATTTTTTCATCTTTTCATTGATACCAAAATCTCAGTTTTGTATTTTGGGTCACTGTGACTCATTTTGCCAGATCAGGGCACAAGTAAGCACTTAGAGGACACACTTAAATATGCAGGTTATACCCTTTTTATTTATACTGCGTCTAATAAATATTGGAGAATACAAAAGCTTTTGCATGTTTAATTCAGGAAATGAACAGTCATTGTGTATTAAAATGTGCAAAAGTGGCTTATCTGTATGGGATGTGTATTCTTTTTGAAAACGTGTCATATCAGTTGTACATTTTTAGAATTTTTTAGACAGTATAACATGTCCTCACACTACTAGTGTGCAGCACCTGCGTTACACAAGTGGCCACTCATAGGACAGAGAGGAGAAAAAATAATGGGGGTGGGGGGCAAGCCTGAGTCAGCTTATTCATCTGTGACATCCATATTCATGAGTGATCATAAGCAACAAATAGAGCAGTTTGCTGCGTTCGTTTTGAAATACAGAAATGTTGCCTAAATTTACAACTTTGTCCTCATTTTTAGGTTTGAAAAGAGAATTATCACATTCAAATGATATCTTAGTTTTTCTTCTGAAATCGTCTTTGATGTTGACTCAGTGCCAGGGGGTTATTTATCACATGATTTAATACAGTAATGACATAATATTTAAGATACTGTCTATGTTCCCCACTGAGGGTAATGGACTCTGCAAGGTGGCAACACTGTGAAAACCGTGCTGAAAGTGTCTTACTGCAGTATGGAGTAGATATGATTCGCTCATAGGTGCTGTAAACCCAAATCTTAGTCCACTCTTATAACCGATATAGATAGATCTTCCATCCTGCTGAAGATCTCATATGTAACAGCAGCATCACTCAGTTTGCCCAACAAAAACTACTTTAAATTAGAAATACACCTTTTGCTTTCATTTATAAAGCTAAATCCATGGAATGTATTTTGGAATGTATTTAAGAACGCTGAAGTGAACATTACAGGTCATCAGGCACAGTCTAACTGTGCCTGATGTCCTGTAATGTCCACCGCAGCGTTCTTAAAATGCTGTTCTAAAAACACAGTCTGTGAGTGTCTTCCTCTCATGCCTTCTTCAGGACTGCAAATGGAAAATGTACATGGAGCTTGATGGTGATGAAGTTGCCATAACCTACATCAAGGACGTCACTTTTAATGCAAATAGGCCAGATGTGGACATGTTAAAGATGACCAAGGTGCATTCCTCTAGTCCTACAATTACATTCCACAGTGCTGTGGTACACCGGCATACCACATACACTGACTGTATGTACTTTCATTTCTTCTCAGCCACCATTTGTGATGGACAAGTGGATCGTTGGCATATCTGACAAACAGACTGTAGACTGCATTATAAGTTACGAGGTAAATACAATTCATAAGGCATGCTGGGAAAATAATTCATCTTTGCTAGCATTTTATTTGCTAGTACAATGTGTACTAGCAAATAAAATAATAGCAAAGATGAATTAGGGGTACATTCCAAATTGCACATTATACACTGCGGTACTAGTATGAAATTTCACTTGATTTTATCTGATTACTCTTGTAAAAAGAACCGGGGAAAAAACAGACATTTTCCCATGTTGTCATTTGTTTAAATATTGAAAAAAAGGAAAAGGCCAGAAGTGCATACTTAAAGATTGTAGTGAAACTTGATTGTAAATCTAATTTGTTCTGTAATAAACACTGTAATGATTAGTATAATTGCATAATTATGTAGACTAAATATGTAAGTAATGTATAGCAATGCAACATTAATGAGTCTAGACTCCTCAAGGTTAAGTAATTAAACAGAGAGCTTGCAGCACAGTGTGGACTTGTTGCAGTTCCTGTCCCAGCATGTCAGATCTTAATTTGGGCTTAAGAGGAAAGGCTCAGTACCTGCTCGACCTGCACACCTCTCTGTCACCTACTCGTTTCTTTCCAGAGTGATGTCAGGTCTCCGAAGAGCACGAGACACGTGCACACAGTGCAGTGGAGCCCAGCCAGCGGGGTGGACGAAATCAAAGCGGTTGATCTGCTTATAGAGACCGCGCCATCAAATGGGGATGGAAACTTCAGGAGTCGCTCCAACTCTGGTAGTATTCATAAAATGAGTATAACTGGCACAAGATGGTTTTAATCTCTACTGGCTAATGTGCGTTCAGTGTTTGCAGTTATGATTTGCATCGCATCTCTAAAAACACGTAATAAATAAAATATGTAAAAATAGCAAATGTCCTAAAATAAATTGCAGAGAAAATGTTAAAACTATTGAAATAATTGATGCATTGAATTTATTGGAATCAGGTGTTCACACCATTTCTGTGTGAATAAATATTATTACAGCTGCTTGAGGTCGGCAGTTTGGCAAAATCGTAATATAACACACCATGTTTCACGATATAAAGTCTATCACAATAGGGGTGTGGCGAGATCTCGTGTCACGTGATACCACAATATTAAAATGTCACTCTGTATGAATATGGGTAGAATTTCCAAGCACTGTCAGAAAGTAGTGCCTTACACAAGACACCTATAAAACCGCAGCTCCCTACTTACATCAGTACTTTTGGCTCTTTTTGTGTGGGGGCGTTGGTTTGTGTGCTACACTCCGCGTCTCGGCTGTGTTCAAGTGGGGGCGTGTTTCCGTAATACAAATCGCTGGGTGGATAAGTGACAGGGACAAAACGAATGATTTTTAAGGGTGTGGGGCACGTCTCACCTTAATATAATGGTTCCGGCACCCATGTATGAGGCAATGGTGGCTTCTGTGGTGGAACATCTGGGACTTTGATGAGTTGATGGGACTCGTCAACTCACTGGAACCAAAGTACACTATCATATCACGTACGTATATTGATCGCATGGTGGTTCCGAAGACATGAGTACAAAGGTTGTTCAGACCCTGAAAGTGTCACGACCTGGTGTGTGTGACAGAAAGCATCACTGAAACAGTAGATGCTTGGACTTCTAGAGGTATGCAGTGTTACAGCGCACACAGTGAACAGATACTGGGAAACTCTGAATGTTGTACTGAAGGCCCAAAGATTTATAAGAAGATTGGGAGCTTAAACGCCAATCACTATCACTATTGTGACTCATAATCTGCGTAATATGGAAGTGGCACAATTGGAGCGGCACAGAAAGTGATTTACGCACACTGTAAACCTGGCAACTCGAGCGGACCTCCCGTTCATATGTGTTCAGTGCTGATGTCCAATCAGAATCTGCTACAACTACCATCACACAAGTTAATCATGGACACTACCACGTGATGAAACATGCCCTTGCTCGATCCTTCGCAGCAGCCCTCACCAACCCAGAGACAAAACGCCCGAACCATTGATACACTGGACAGTCGCAAAATCATAGACCTCGTAAAGCTTCTGAATCCTTTGAAGATGCCACAGTCTTATGTGAGAAGAGCCCAACAGTGTCTCTCAGTGTGCCATTGGAGAGCATGATTGAATCACCAAATCATGTGTAAAGTGTGCGTAAAGGGTCAATTTGTCATGTTAACAGACCACAGCACAGTGTAGCCAGGAAAATAGGCAAATTTGTGGGCATGGTACTTTTCTCAGGGGTACCTCAGTGGTGCCAGTAGCAGCTCTGTGATTTGAACCCACAGCCTTCTGATGGCAGAGTCAACTCTCTAACCTCTAGACCACCAGCTGCGTTTCAGCCATCGTGGCTGATACAAGGAGAGCAATCCTCAGTAATGTTTCCAGTAGATCCACTGAGGACACATACAACTGTCTGTTGACGTGTACAACACGGGACTCAGGAGCTGAGAATGGGGAGCTCACTGTCACACACATATAGGAGAAGGGTCTCTTGGAGCTGGGACACAAGTGACAGAACCTCCTTCCAAAAAATGCCACTTGAGGATCTGCTAGGGGACTGTTTCTCAGAATAGATTAAGAGAGAAATGAAATACTATGGAAAAGAGGCCTGTATCCCACACAGCAGCTGCCCTATGAAGTGCTGGAAAGAAAACTGCATCTCATCTTGTTCTTGTGAATGCAATATCTGTGTCATCTCATGAGCTGAACTGAGCATCTCATCACACACTTTTGTCACAATAATTATATTTTTCTGACATATAAGTTAAACCAACAAAAATAGCCCACATGATTTTAATATCATTTTTAAAGGTTCTTAGTGGCCTGATCGTCAAGAAATGTTGAGAGTAAAGAACAGAATTGATTTACTTGTAGTCATTGCTTTTTTAATTGTTAAATTAATCGGTTTGACTGAATGCTAAATGATACTTGCTTTGTTGTGTTATAGTGATTTCTGTATTATAACTGTAGTGATGACTTATAATTTGCGTCATGTTGGTTTTATTGGTCTTGTCTTGACAGGTATTGATCCCCAGTGGATTTCCAGTCTGAGGTTAAAGCAAATGAGGGAGAACCTGACACAGGAGCGCAACAATGGCACACCTAGCAGCCGCTCAGTTGACTCCATGACCCTCCCGCAGTTCCTGTCTGCTTTTGGGAACCAAACTTCATATGCTTCTGCTGTCCGAAAATCGCCCAATCGCAGTCCACTGTCACCATGGGCCAGTTCCCGAAGCTCTTCACCAACACTCTCAACCAAACTCTCCTCACTCCAGCTGGGTTCAAAGGGCAGCAGCCCATCAAGTACAACCTCTGAGAGTGCGTCGGAGAGAGAACGCCCTACTAGTGCTGGAGGGATGTACAAATATCCCAGAAACAACTACAACAACCCCGTAACCGGAGGAGGTGGCAAGAAGTTCGCTAAAGGGATCAGTCATGTGTCTCAGGGTGGAGCTCGAGGATTTCAGCATGGCGGACGACCTCGCACCAACAGCAACGTAGGACCACCAAACCACCCAAGGATAATCCCAGGGATGGCGACAGTGACTGCAGAAAAGCAAAATGATCAGGCAGAAGAGGCAAAGAGCAGTGAGGGCGGGTGGATTAAAGTAGAACGCAAAAAGCCTCCAAAGCAAGACCATAAGCAACAAGACCAGCGCGGGCTCAGAGGCCGTCCACGGAGAGGGGGAAGAGGGGGAGGACGTGGCCGAAGCTAAAGACTTTGGGGTATCTGTGTGGAGTACTTTAAATCAGTGGTTCCCAACCTTTTTTCCTTGAAGCCCCCCTTGCCTGTGTCCAGCACAAACCCATACCCGCAAGAATGAAGTTATAATTACTTTTTTTGCAAAAAATAAACAGCGGTTGTAGGTTTTTATTCTTATACTCTTATACACACACACACACACATTTTTATATTTCTCAGACATTGGGATTTTATGAATTTAATGTCTACAAATATAATTTTGGTAACCTCAGTGCAGGGGGGCTCGGACCCCAGGTTGGGAACCACTGGTTTAAATTGCGAGTATCACTCTAATAAACTTAGAAACTATGGGGCACATCGTTAACAACGAGACAAATAAGAAAACTTGATCAGACATACAAAAGTTTTAATACCCTCTGTAAAACACCTTCATCAGTACATCCCCTACAAGGGAATATATGACATTTTTCAGTTTTTAAATGACATTTTTCAGAATGTTTCACTTTGACCAAGGGTGCCCACATTTTTGTATATGAAATTAATAGTAATTTTAAGACAAAATATCAACAAGCTTTTTTAAATGATTTTAATATAAAATATATTCAGAGGTTTATTTATTTATTTATTTAGCATTCTTATGGCCTGGGCAGGATTCCATATGCAAAGTTTCTACTACAAAATGAAGTATTTTAAACAGCTCCCATCCCAAGTTTTGAATTTGTTCATCCAGAGATGACAACAATGATATCTGCATGTTAGAAGCAATTACATATTCCCACTTTTCTGTGGAAGAAGAAGAGAGGTAACGAGAGCCTTGGCATAAGAACTTTAGGACAGTAATATTATGTCATCAGTGATCTTTTTAAAAATCTGTATCTGGAACACCTGAGCCTTCAGCCTGCAATGCTGCTTTTCACTCCACATCGGGACTGTTTTATTTTCTGGATAATAGTGATAATTAATTTGAAATTCTCCAGGATATCTGACCGTATTCCTTGGATTGCCGATAATGACAGAAGAATGCTCATGGACCTTTGGGAATTACTTTTACATTTTATACTGCCTCCTGTATGTTTTGGTGTGGGTCTGTGCCTGTAGTGTTTGATGCAAACTCAGCAACCTTAGATGACCTGTGACAAGTTTTATTGTCAGAGGGTTTCATTTTGGTATAGACAAAATCATGTTAAAAAGAGATTTGATTGTCAAACTGAAAATGCTGACTTCAGAAACATAAATAAATAAAAATAATGCTGTATAATGGTAGCGTTTTCTGTTCAGCACTACAAAGTGAAGGATGTGGGTCACCAGAGCAAACAACGCGCGCTTCACAGCCCTTTTATGCAAATATTTTAAAGCTATTTGGCGCCACGGCTGAAGATCCTAAAAGAAATGTAAAATAATAAAAAAAATAATTACGCGTCTGTTACCTCATTTCTGCGTTCTTAATTACTCTACGACTGCACAATAACAATGTAATACGAGGTTTAGTGTTAGACGACATTTTGCAGGCAAAAGTATATCAAGCATTAAGAGTTGTTTAGTACATTTTATGCACCATGCAGGACTCCGCTGTGGCGCGCAATGTCGCCCCGCCTCTTAAAAATTTCCCGCGAACTTCCAGACTAGGCGCCCTGCAGCAAAGCGTCTGGGCTTCACACCCTCACTGTTGCAGAATCGTGCAGGACAAGATCCAGAGCAAGACCATGCGTACCAGGGTGGGTAATATTACTCTATTGTTTCTTATAACATCGCACATTTCTTCATCTTGTGCACAAATTGCGAATTATCTGGGTACCTGTTTAGTTACTTCATGGTAGTTAATGTTCTAACCGTTTGTAGGACGCTTCTGCAGGCAAAGACATGTAGCTATCTTGCAGGAACTTTATTTTTTCTTCTATTTTTTAAAAAATTATTATTAAACGACTTGGTGGGCTCTGTTCATACGAAAGTGTATAAAACCTGCGTGTAATTAACACAGGAAACTGAAACTCGGTCGTCAAAGTATGTTCAGTATAACACACAATGTCACAAATGTCGAGTTTGTCTTTTAAATATTTGAATGTTTGAGTTAGAAATTAAACTAATCGAGCAGCTTGGTGTTTTTTTCATGCAAAAATGTTTTCTGAAAACTGCATACATTCAACACAATGAAACATAAGCGTCAATGTTTATTTTCTGTGTTTTGTTGCTATATAATTATAGGAAATTATGTATTGAGAAAGTGTGAACAAACTGATCGGAACCTTTTTCAACCAGCTTGTGTGTCCTCATTGCTTTGTTGTGGATTTCTTCCCCATGCAGAGACAGCAGCAGACCCCTGCCCCCACCAGAATGAACCTGAGGAGTTATCGAAACTCCCCCCTGGTTCCAATAGAGACCTCCTCTTCCTCAGACGACAGCTGTGACAGCTTCGGCTCCGATGGCTTTGCATCAACGGTAAGGCAAACTGAAATTAAATAAGATATTGTATGCATTTTTTTTACTGCATGTTCTTAAAGTCTGTGGGCAGCTGGTGTCCTAGTGGTTAGGGATCTACACCTGTGATCAGAAGGTTGTGGGTTTTAATCCCTGGACTGCTACTGGCACCACTGTTATACCCTTGAGTAAGGTCCCGCCCCCATACACAACTCCCTGAACACTGTGGTCCTGGGTGCACCTTGCTTCATTTGAGTGAATGGTTTAAAAGAACAATTTAGTGCTGGTAATGCTGTGCTGTGCTGTGGTGTGATCACACATGACACTCAACACCGTGTTTGTTGTTTGAGAGGACTCTAAAAATGTACATTTACCCTCACACAGAAGAGACCCCTCAGGCAGACCAGAAGATCAGCTCCTGGAAAAGTCTTGGCCGCACCCTCAGTGTCTGAGGAGGCTGCCTGCAGTGGCTTTGAAGTGAGAGACTTCAGTAATGAGATGAGTTCCATGGTGAGTTGCAGAAGAATTTGTTATATTTTTTTATGTCACCTTTACTACTTCAGTTTGTAGTTTCTCTATGGTTCGTTGGTTTTCTAACTTAAATTCATTCATTCATTCACTTTGTCTTCATTTCAGAAGATGGATTCAGACTCAGATTCTTCAGAATCTCAGAAGAGACCCAGACGCTCCTTCACTTTGAAAGTGGCCATGAAGTTCCCCGCCAAAAAAGCAACTCCTAAGAAGCCAGCACGTCCTCACAAGAACGGGGAATCGGACTCTGAAGGGGAGGATAACTTTGCTGCAAAGAGAGCCCTGAATATCAAAGAGAACAAAGCTATGGTAAGAACCCATATGCACACACAGAAAGTTCAGTGTTGTCTGGAACTGCTAGCGTAACTGGTCTAAATCCCTGCCCCATTTGTAAATGAGTAATGGAAATAATGCTGAATCTAGATTTGTGTTTTTAATGATCACCTGAACATGCAGCAGAATTACTGAAGAATGTTGTTTATTTAAGTCTCACATAATGGTTTAAATGAGAGTCGGTCACAAGGAAACTGAAGCTTGCTGTCTTTCTTTCTGTAGCTTGCTAAGTTAATGGCGGAGTTGAACAAAGTGCCTGGTCTCATCCCCAAGAGGATGTCTCTACCTATGACCAATACAGTGAGTCCCAGACCAATCATTTAGTAAATTACATGTGTGTTACTGTAAGAAAAATTGTGATTCATTCCTAGAGAATAAGTTTTTCATCCGTTTCTTCTCTGTATTTGTAGCCTCGGCGTGTTCCTCGCCGATCTCTAGCAACGCCTGGAGTTCAAAGGAAGAACCCTGAGCGTCTGACACGTCCTCACACCCGTTCTCGTTCACTGGTGGACGGCCCCCCTTCTCCCACTCCTGAGGAAGAGCCTGAGGACAAGTACAGCCTGGTGCGCAAGAGAAGAGACAGTGAAGACGATGACTATGAACCAGTAAGATGCTGAACATGACGAGAGGGTTAGCTTAACATATGTACACCTTCAAAATGTACAAAGACTTAAACCTGCTTTTGTCTAGGAACCACGTCGCCGACGCTCCTACAATGGCATACTTGCCATTCCTCACGTGGTGAGACCTGTGGATGAGATTACCCAGGCTGACCTGGACAACATCTGCTTCAACGTCCGAGAGAAGGTCTACAACCGCAGCACTGTGAGTTTTTACAGTTGTTCACATCAGCGGTTGTGCACATACTGCTGGTATCTTCAGTCAATTGTCAGTTCTACTATTATGTGCAACTTGGTCTGAAACTTTGTCTGGATTCCAGGGTTCCACATGTCACCAATGTCGTCAGAAGACAACAGACACAAAGACTAATTGCCGCAACCCTGAGTGTGTGGGGGTCAGAGGTCAGTTCTGTGGACCTTGCCTGCGGAACCGTTATGGAGAGGAAGTCCGGGATGCTCTGCTGAACCCAGTGAGTACAGACAACACTTTCAGTCTTCACTTCATGTTTAGTGCACTGCACTTTCAGGCTACACAATTTAACAGACAAATGTTGTGAATGTGTCCAAATGCAGTCTATGCTGTACAGTCTTTTCAGGCATGGCCATGGATTTTGAAGTTTGTATCATGAAAAGGGCAGAAGGATTGATTTCCTGAAATTAAGGCTACAAAAGGAACAGCCTGTATTACCCAGACAGAACGCTACAGCAGACTAATCAGTCAAGCTTTTCATTAGAGTTTTTGTTTTTACACTGTAGAGCAAGAAATATGATACGGTTAAGTACACCTTGACCTAGTATTCCACTGACTAGTCTGAATGTGTTGTACTTTAACAATTACACAACTGATTATGTTTAAATGTACATAAATGTATCTGTGTGTCTGAGTGCTAGATGTGCATATTGATCATGTCTTTCTTGCAGGAGTGGCAGTGCCCTCCATGCAGAGGCATTTGTAACTGCAGCTTCTGCAGGGCCAGAGATGGCCGTTGTGCTACAGGTGTACTGGTCTACCTGGCCAAATACCACGGCTATGACAACGTTCACGCTTACCTGAACAGGTAATTTTTATTTATTTTATTATTATTTATCTACCCATGAAATTTTAAACATTGTGATTGTATGTACGTGTTTTTAATGCAAATTGTAAACTTTAAAATTTTATGTAAAGCGAATTTGAGTATCTTGAAAAGCGCTCTATAAATAAAATGTATTATTATTATTTATTATTTTTACTCAGTTGATTGTAAGCTCTTCATGCATGTTAATGTTACCACATTTGGTGAAGCTCAAATGTTAAAGTGGAGTCTTGACCTCTTGAACTTTGTTTCTCTCCTTAGCCTGAGGAAGGAGCTGGAGGAGAATGAGTGAGAGAAAACGGTGACCCCAGTCCATCTCCTCTGTTAAGTGCCTTGAGTAGCCAAGCGAGTGGTCTACATAACTTGAAAATGTACATTGTTTTAAATGTATAGTTATCATCACTTAGTGATTATTCATTTTTAAAAACTGTACTGTAATTTGAATGGCATGTTTCATTTCAGATCAGTCCTTGAATTTGGCCAGTCTGATCAACATGATTCATGCTTTGTATAAAAAAAAATGTGAATAAACATTAAGCATCTTCTTTTTTTTAGCTTTTTTTGCTGCAAGGTGGTGGATACAAAAAGCAGGCACTATTGTCCTAGAAAAATAATGAACTGAACACTTGTACTTTTGCCAAATAAATGCAATGTAGTTTTCAACCGTTTTGTGCGTGGTATCATTTCAGTCTGTGCAATCAAAATGACTGTTGCTGCTGGTTTAATATAGTTTAGTTTTTGGTAGTATTTTGATGAGGGTGTGGTGGACTAGGTTGAAAAACCAGACCTCAAATATACACCACTGGTTCCAGTCTTTCCCTGTTAAAGTTCTCCACATACCCAACCCAAACCAATAAAAACTGCTCTAAGTCGTTTGCAGATGGGTGTGCGTGGTCTGGTTTGAGAGCTGTGGCCTTTAGGTATTCTCCTATCCCTCAGTCTGTCCTTCAGTGGGTGCAGTGAGGAGGGCAGATGTTCCCCTTCTGTCCTGCTTTTACTAGAGAAGTCTGATATACTGCATTGCCTGCTCAGAGCCTTCATTAGAGAACTGCCACTAATGGTGTGGAAATAATTAGCAGACTCTAATGGGAAATCTTATACCTGTAAATCATTTTTCCTATTAACTGGCTCGCTCTCCCTCTCTCCTTGAACGATGTCGATTTCTACAGTCTTACTTGTGTCTTAAGTGCTAATGCCGGTGTTTTTTTAAATCCCAGTTTTGTCAAGTATCCTTTAGCAATTATTGAATGATTTTTCTCTACATACTCCTGTTATGTGTTTCTGTTTTCATCGTTTCTGATCAGGTGTAATGTTGTATGGGTAAGTAAGGCACAGTAAGGCATTGTGAAAGCTCAGATGGTCCAGTAAGCTTATTCAGACTGATCTCTTCGGTGTGTTTAAAACTCCCCAGTGTGTGCAGAAACGTCACTCCTGCAGAATTCCCCAATTTTTTTATTTGCCCATGTGAATCTTTCCTCGGTTGTACAGGAAACGAACGCTTCCAGAAGTATTATTTGCATAATAAAGATGCACTTGAAAATACTGGTATTAAATACCAATGATCATCCACTTTAGGGTGATGAATATTTAGGGAAATAATTGTTTACGACGCTCGAGCATTGAGCTGATCTGGTAATCAGGCTATGAAATACAATATTTATTCATTAGAGCGGACTTAATGAGGCCTCGCGGCGCTAATTAGGAAAAGCAGCGTAGCGCTAAATGAGGCTCGTGCGAGTCTACCTGTACGGAGGAGGGGGGATGTGTGAGTGGGGACGGGCTTTTGGGGGGTAAAAGCTGCCCCCGCCCGAGGTCGCTGATGGCCACTATTGAGCTCTGCAGAGTTCTTTTATGGTACTAAAGACATTAGTGCAGGACACAGCGGCTGCAGAGCTCACAGCAGCTGTTCCAGCCCTGCTTCATCATTAGGAGATGCCAGAAATCAGGGCTTATTTCTTATTTTTGCCTGTTGATTTAGAACAATGAAAGCTCTATTTGATTTGCTTGCAGAAGTCTAAACATCTTTCTCACAAAGAGGTTCACACGGATCAGCCACATCACTAAAACCAACTGCCTCATATTGTGTAAGTTTGCCACCAAAGCAGCATGAAATCCAAAAGACCTCTGAAGTGGTCCTGTGATATCTGGCACTAAAATGGAAGTTGCAAGACGGGGGCTCCATCAGAGTAGTCCACCACATCCCACAGATGCTTGATGAGGTCTGCTGCGTTTGTACACCAAGTCCACATCCTGACCTCTTTGTCGTATCCGCCAAACCATTCCTCAACAGTTTTGCAGCTGGTAGGGTGCATATGCTCAAAGAGGCCACTGCAATTAGAGAACACTATTGCCATGAAGAGGTGAACTTGGTCTGCAACAATGGTTAGGATAGTGTTAAAATAACACCCACTTGATTGCCAGGAAGGTTTCCAAGCAGACCGTTGCCCAGAGCATCACACTGGATGCACCAGCTTGCTTTCTTTTCATTGTGCATCCTGCTGCCATCTTTTTTGGTAATTGACGCACGGGTACCCACCTGTCCGCGTAATGTAAAAGAAAACGTGATTCATCAGACCGGGCCACTTTCTTCCAGTTTTGATGCTAACATGTCCATGTCAGCACAGGCACTCTGACTGGTCTGCAGCTTCACAACTTCATATGCAGCAAAAGCTTCTGACAGTGTGCATTCTAACACCTTTCTATCACATCCAGCATTGACCTTTTCAGCCATTTCTGCAAGAGCAAGTCTTCTGTGGGATCGGACCAGATGGGCAAACTTTCACTGCACATTATTGAGCCTTTGGTGCCCTTCTTTGGAAACACCTCACAAGAGGTTTTGGTGATGCTGACATCAGTTTAGCTCTTTTATTTGCCATTTTCTCCAACACACCAAGTTAAAGAACTGCTGCCTAATACACCCCATATAAATAGTGTGTGTGTGTGTGTGTGTGTGTATATATATATATATATATATATATATATATATGTACATTCTTTTTACAATTATTTTTTTTACATTCTTTTACATTCTTTATACAATTTATTAACTATTTATTATTGGCCCTTTGAGCTATGAACGATTGAGGGTGGTATGATTCTTATGTCAGGCCTCCCACCGCTCTGGCCTAGGGCTGTGCTCTGATGCCAGCAGTGGTTTGGTGCTTGTGTCAGGAGCATTATCAGGAAAAAAAATAGCGGCTGCCTGCAGTTGTTCCATCTCACAGGAAATTGCCAACTCACCCTAACAAAGGGAAGCATAAGTGCACTCACAGTGCGGCCCTCGGAGCAAGCCAGATAAGATGACATTATAAATAGTGATTTTCTTTCAGAGGAGACGTGGAGGAGGGAGAGGAACCAGGCAGCTGAACTTCACCATTCTGTCATTTTCCTTTTTTTATTTTCTGCCTGCCACAATAAGGCCTTTTTTGTTCTAAAGACAAGATGTTATTAAGAGTTTGAGGACCAGATGTGTACATTGAGATACTGGATCAAGTCCTCATGCTTTGGTTAGACATTTTCCCACATAGAGTCAGTGGGTTTATTTGGTATAAGAGGTTTGTCTCTTGTTGTTTTAAAATGAGCAGAAAGACTGAGAGGAGATCCTTCAGCCTTTTTAGCTTTTGGTGTATGAATGAGCGCTAAGATCTTATTTCCAGTCACTCAGAGTCCTAGACTCTACCTTAATGTAGAGCTTAGGAAACCTAATGTCTTCTCCATTCACTGGTTTCTGATGAGATCTGCAGCACTGTTTTGCTCCTGAAGAGGGAGCTCTAATACAGGCATCCCAAGTTCCAGTGGGGCTACATACACCTGAGAGAGGGAGGCTAGACGGGGCAGCCATTAAAGGTCTTATTGTCTAAATTGGCAGACAATCACTGGCCAGGAGTGTCAAGGCCACCAAGGAGGTAAAGAGATTGAATTGTAGAGATTAAACTATTAAGGGGAGATAATACAAAATCCATTAGCCGCTTTAACATGTAGTTTAACATTTGATTTGACACAAACCTGAGAATAAAAGAGCTTATATTTGAAAGCAAATAGAGATACTTTGTATTAAGATCCAGTCTTTATGGCGTTATGTGTGAGTATCTGCATGTGTGTATACTAAAGTAGGTCGTTTGTGACACATTTGACTGTACTTTGGCAAATGATGGATGACCATCTTATGCACAAAATAAGGCTCAATTTTTTATAAAGCTTAATTTATTCAAAACCTAATGACCAAACCAATGGTGCTTTAAATATCAGAATAAAAATATTTCCACACTGTACATATTACACAAATGTTACAAAAGTTACAAGACCAGCACATAAACAGAACACCTGCAGCAAATGTATACAGGGGTTTCAAGGCTCCCTTACTTTTATATATGTAAATATGTATATATGACTATTTCAAAAACCCATTTTATTACTTTTTCTTTTATTATATAATGTATTTTTGCTATTTTGCTCTAGCAATTTGTCCTTCAACAAGGCTCGTAGTCCTGGGAGCTAAGAAGCAACCCAGTGGTATAATAATACCACCACCATGCTTCACCATGAGGTTAACCGATATACAGAAAACATTTCACATCAAATTTAAACCATACATTTAAAACACTCTCTCATGTCATCTCCTTTTGCCACATTTCTGTGAGAGTTAAGCAATAGTTTTTCTCTTGTTGCCCTGCCAGGGACATGTCTATTCAACAGCTGGAAGAGGAATATTTCAGTTGTTAAATCTTAAAGAAGAATTAGCAGGAATTTAAAGTGAATCCTTGTCAGTGCACAGAGGCAGAGGCCACTCAGTTAATTGGGCGCCTCATTAGGATAATATTGTGCACCTGAATAAATTAAGGTTTGCCAGAGTGAAAGAGTTTGAATACTTGTTTGAAATGCTTACATTTTTTCCTTTTCTTTTTTATTTGCAGGTCTTAGTTTTATTAGTTTTATTACCTTACCTTTATTTGCCCTTGGAACGTTTTGGTCTGAGTATGAGGTTTTGAATGATTTTTTTTAATGCAATTCTGATTTAGTATTCAGACAATATGCCTGAAAATGATATGACATGTCTTGTATAATCTGACCAGAGCCTTACTGGGGCAGGGGGCATCCTAATTATAATTCATCCATGTGCTGGGCTATAACGTGCGTTTAATCTGACTATAAGAGCAAACTTGCAGAATGAACTGGTTTTATTGAGATCATACATTATGAGGTGAGAGTGTGAGAATCTCTCAGCTGTGATGTGCCGGCACTCATAAGCTTCATTAGTTCTTCCTTCATTAATTCACTCCCTCAATAACCTACAATATACAATTCTCTGCCATTCACTATCCACAGAGAGAAACACGTTGATTCATGCAACACAATTTTATTCTTGCCACATTTACAGAGATGCACTGACAATGCAAACAGGTTCACAAGCCTGATTCAGTCAGTGACCGCTCCAGATGTGTGCATAGACTTTATAGAATTGAGCATAAAATTGACAACACATTTAAAACCTTTATCACGAACTTGAAAAGCTTTTTTATATATTATATTCAAGGCATGTTGTAATTGTTCTTAAAGATTAAACAAGAGCTTCAGTGGTGAAAATATAACTTTTCTTCTGGCACACAATATAGTGGAGGCTTGTCTTCTTTTGTTATGCAAATACTATTTGGAGCTTTTATGGCTACATTTTAAGAGACAAAGTTTATCATGCTCCCAGTGTAACACCGGAGAGCTATGCTGAGTCTGGGGCTAGTTGTGATTTGGCATGTCCTCACTTTAATATTCTACATGATACTATATGCACAGTCTTAGAACTCTATGCTAAGAAAAAAAGCTTTAAAAGGCAGTTTTGTCGAAAAAAGGTCAGGGCACTTGCTAGACTTGAACATGTTCAGCGTCAGGGTAAGTGAAAATATTTTGAGTGAAAGATCATCAGGCTTTCTTTTCGAGCTGTTTTCCCTCTTATCTCATAAACCGCAAACCACAGGGAATTTGTTCTCTGCTGTGCTGATATTGATATCATAATACCCTGCTGCAAGTGTATTCAGCTTGATCAGGGGTTACAGTGTCTACAGGTTGTTGTTCCAACCCTGCACAACACAACCTGATTTCCCTAATGAGCTCTCCTCCTTATAACAAAAAGGCAACCTAATTAGAAAAATCAGGGACTGTGGTACCTGCTTGGAACAAATACCTGTAGACCTGCGGGCACTTTGGCCACTAATGGATGAAGCTGACTACCAGGGTTGTATATTATGACAAGTCTAGCACAAAAATGTCTTGCTATATAATCTATTTAATCATTATTTATAAAGGGAGAGCCAGTTAAGACATTTTCCAGTAAGGGACTTTATGTTCTTGTGTTAAGTTCATCAACCATCCCTGTACCCTTTTCTCTTCTTTCCAAGGTTTCATAGTAATACTCATCCAGTTCAGAGAATAATATCCTTTGTATTTGACGTCGCAAGACAACTCACTGGCACATTATGTTTGTGAAAGTCTGACCATATTGCTTTACTGTTTACTGTTGTCACAGTGATTGTATGCTGTGAGTCATAACCACTCAACAGTCTGTCATCCCTTAGTAACAATACGGTATCTTCTGTTTCTGCTCGTAACTTGAAAAGTAAAAGAAGATATCTGTTACTTGGCAGAGCGTCTGAAATAGATGTCAGGCTTTACAGTGCCTCCTCCTTTTCCATGGACCATTCGTTTAATGCCATGCTCTAACACCACAATGTCAGTCAGTCATGAAAGTGCTTGTGCATGCTTCCATGAACTCTACCACTGGCTGTCTTCATTACCTTCTGATTTAACACTCAGACAATCGCACTGGTTTGTATGAATGTGTAGTGTGTGTACATATATGTATATATATATTAGAGGTGGGCATAGATTAATTTTTTTTTTTTTTAGATTAATCTAGATTAAAATGCCCCCCCCAAAATGATCCCAATGCCTGTTTTTATAGTGTAAACCATAAATATGCC
>JBBPCW010000002.1:12258962-12271306 GCA_037974425.1 Phenacogrammus interruptus
ACACACACACACACACACACACACACACACACACACACACACACACACACACACACACACACACACACACAACAATGGAGCACAGGGCAAAACTGTCCAGACACCTGATGAAAGTGAACCTCAGCCAGGCTTGGCATTGCCATGCCAGGAAAAAACGAAAAAGACACCAGGCCCACGGTCAGGGGGCCAAGCATGTCTGAAAAGAAGAAAGGCCAAAGGTTAGGGCAGACTAGAGCCACAGGGGGTGGACAGATCTCGCCCTAGAGAGCAGCTGATATCTGACTGCTGATTACAAAATAACAACTTTGCAGGAGAACAAGCACTGCCCCTGACACTGTACGAGGCACGCTTCACAGAACGGTCTTATCCATGTTTGTTCTTCATCATCTCACGTCAGTCTCGAGATCGAGCAGATCTCAGCAGTTTTTTTGCTATTACTGAGTATAAGGTGAGCAGAGAGGGGGGAGAGAGATGGAGGAGCACACCGAAATACTTCTCCCCTACCGAGAGTAAATACCGAGCGGGCCCAATTCCGTCAGGCACCGGTGACAGCGTGCGCATTGTTTTTTTTGTTGTTTTTTTTTTCTTTCTTTCTTTCTTTTTCTCTTTCTCCTTTTTTCCCGCCAAGTGCACGCTGCGAAATTCTATTTTCAGTTTTTAACTCGCCGCAGTAATTATATGCATTGTTGGCGAGCATAAAGAAAATAAAGTGCATGAATGTGTCCCGGTCAATTGGATTCTGTCAGTTCAGGCTGAATTGGGTACACACGCGTGCGCGGCGTGCCAGCTCCGTAATAACGAGGAGCTGTTTGTGTGGAACAATTTGGCTCTAAACAGCTCATCAGCGGCGGGGAGAGTCTGTCAGCTCCGGGCGCCGAGTGACACGTCTTCCGCGTGTTCGCCTGTTATTAGCGCGTCTCTTAAGACAAGCTCAATTATCTGACACTGCCCGTAATTTTCCTTCCCTTCTCCAGCACAATGTAAAGTTCCTCTCCTTTTATTTCCCAAGCCGCTCATTTTGGACGGGGGGAAAAACAAGGAGAGAGACAAGAGTGGGTGGAGGAGACGATTTGACGAGAAAATCTGTGAGGGGTGGGTGTGTGTGTGGCGGAGGGGGTGTGTTGGTGAGGAGGTGGGGGTGTGTGGACGGGACAACAGGAGTCAAAAACTAATTTGATGCTTACTTTACAAGAATAAATAGTTTCAGGCGAGACTTTGTCAACTATATGGGGGGACGAATCTGCATGAGAACTTGATAGATAGCTATCATCTAAGACAAAAGAGGGGGCTGCTGTCACTGTGGTCCTGCGAGTCTGAAAGCTGATGACAAACATTTGGCTCCCAAAAGGCCTGGAAGCATACACTGCTGATGAGTCAGACTCAGATCCTGTTCTGACCCTAAAAAGGAATAAAAGACCCAGTTATGTGATTCAATAGTTGGAACACCCCTGGGATGTTGTGTTTATTTTCTAAGTAGGAGAGTAATTAGGTACTGTACACATCCTCTATAGTGAAGACACGTAAATATGGCATATTTGCGCAAATGCACTTTTTTTTTTTTTTTTTTCAAGTGCACAGTTTATGTTCTAAGTGTAACATATCGGAAAAAAATGAAAACGTTTTTGACAAGAAAGTCTGAGGGGTGGCTGTGTGGTGGGGAGGTGGTGGGAGGAGGAGGGGGATGTTTACAAGACAACATGAGTCAAAAACTAATTTGATGTTTGTTTCAGACAAAACTTTGTCAAATATATGAGTGAAATAATCTTCATGAGAACTTGATAGATAGCTATCAGCGAAGACAAAAGAGCGGGCTGCTGCCACTGTGGTCTTGCAACATTTCAAGTCAAGTCAAGTAGATTTGATTCCTAAAAAGACCTGGAACCTTTGGATTTGATATTAAGACTGAGACAGGGCTCATTCTCATATATACAGAGTCGTGCAAAAGTTGGAACACCCCCTGGTGTGTTTTGTTGATTTTCTAAGCAGCAAAGTACACATCCTCTACAGGAAACGCAACTAAATGTGGCATTTTTATGCAAATTTAAATGCACAATTTCTGCTTTTTATATGTACTGAGGAAACAATCAAAACAACGTATTTGCTTATTTAATCCCCATATGTTACATTTAACAAATAAACAGTAACTGCATTAAAATGTGCATAAATGTGGTCTCTGTACTTATTTTCGCTTTTAAAAAAAATCAACAAAACCTGTATTCTGACCAAGGGTGCCCAAACTTTGCATGTGGCTGAATATAGAATGTCCTGTGTAATGAAACTAATCCAGTACATGGAGGCATCACCTTGCAATTTAAACAGATCTGCTACAAACATCTTGATGCCAGAAACCAGAATATATATGTCAGCAGTTGCGGTTTCAGTCCGTCGCAGATTTTCAAACCTTCTGCCTCTGAGTACAGCTGACTGTGACGTCCGGGTCTCGTCAGACACCTGAACTGAATGAACCTCTGCTGCTCAGCGGCACACCAAACATAAACAACCAGCATAAGGATGGGGGGGGCGTGGCGTACAAGTTACAGTACACGTTACAGTCAGCTGTACTAAGAGGCCGGAGGTTTGAAAGTAGCCAATCCGAGAATGTTATTTATTTCTCCTTGCTGCTGATTGGCTGCTGCACTGTGACCAGAATTTCCCTTTTTTTATTACTATGAATTAAATTCATTTATTGCTGTATTTATCTGCATACCAAAGAAGACACCTGTGCATAAATTACAGTACAGTCTATTCAGGGGTAATATCGGTATTTACATTATAGCATTGCAGGAGTTCAGTTAACTGTACAGTATGAATATGGGTTTACATTTACATTTTCTTTAAGGCTAATGCGTTTAAAATGAAATTAACATGTTTGGGGAGCATATTTGGGGGCATATTCAGGGTGTATACTATAAAAATAGGCATTTATATGTCACAACATTGTGGCTTTGCACTATATCCGGGTGCTCTTGGAACCTAACCCCCGCGAAAAGCTTTATCTGTAATGATTCAAAACCATCCAATCATATTATATCAATGAAGTGCCTGTCTGGAGCCTGACAGTATTCACTTCACTATGGTGATACCTGCTAATGCTGCTCTATATGACCATGAGTTGCCATGAGAACGGGCAGGAAGTGGTAATGATGACAGTTCTAACTCTGTGTAAGTGCAGTAACGCGTGTCAGGGGCAATCGCCCTGAACACATCACCTCTCCCACGGGAAACCATGCTAATGTTCCACGGAACACGCACTAATGTGTTACATACCGTCTGCTGAGCAGCGACCTACCGTCAAAACTGAAATCTTCCTCATTTACAGACAAGACTAATGTGACAGACAAGGTTACTCGGATGGCGGAGTATGTGTGTGCCTGTATGTGCATGTGCGTGTGTTCAGGTGTATGTGACATTCCTGAGAAAAATAAATTCAGGGCACTCTATCACAGTGTGTGTGTGTATGCGAGGAAAGGGAATTGTATGTGTGACGGGGCTTTCAAAAGAAAAGTGTTCCTTCATGTAAAACACCCATTCTTCCAGCCACTTACTCACTGGCATTTTCAGCTATCTGCGAGCCGGGTGTAGACCGCTGTAGGGGTCACTCCTGTAGAGAGGCCTAGTCTGTAATCACAGCTACTCAGAGAAAATAGAGAAACACAACTCAAAGAAAGAGGCATTACGAGAAGTTTCCTCTTCTTTTGAGTGTTGTGTTCCGCTGGAGAGAGATGGGGTGGGGGAGGGAGTTTTGGGGGTGTAGTGCGATGACCTTGAGAGTCAAATGTATGTGAGTCGGACGCCTGCAGACAGCCGCTGTTTGACCACTGTGTCTCATCAACAAGCGTAAGCAGAGTACAAATGGGATGGAGATTGCGCTGGCCCTCAGGGCAGAGCGCCGGAGCTATAGGGAGAGAGTGAGAGTGAGAGAGAGAGAGAGAGAGAAAGAGAGAGAGAGAGAGAGAACGGAGCAGCAGTGCCACACAGAGCAGAGCCCAGCTGTGGTGCTGTGTTTTTTCCTGCTGCAAACGGACGGCTGTAATCAGAGAGACAGTCCTGCCCAGATTACAGTCTTCAATCAGTCAGCCAGGAAAATGATATGTACATCACCATTGCTATGGATGCCATGGCACCCCACCACATATTACCTGTGTCAAACCTGCCAAAGGCATGATGGAAAATATGCAGAGGCATCAGACACCTGCCACTCCAAGGAGCCTGGTGAAGCGGTAGCATCTTTGCTCTTTTACTTCCGGCAACTGTCGCCATGGGGACCCAGCACTGACCTGCCCTCAATTCAGCGGCTCATACAGTTTAATATACATTTTCACAAAACAGAGACAATTCCTGTCTGATCACTACCTGGACTGCAGGCTCTCGAAGAGAACGACTGCTCTCGAAATGTGATTGCGGTGAAAAAGGGTGGAAGTAATGCTGAGGTTTTAGGTAGGCAAATGGAAATCAGATGCATTATATGGCTGTAAATTGAAAGTAGAATGGAAAAATGTATTGATTCTACAATTTTTTTGCCGTGCAAGTGAGGCGGAAAGAGCGTTACAGGCCTTTGAAGGCCTGAGATTGATGAGAACAGAAGGAATAAACAGAATCGTAGGAAATGCACTGAATAATAAACCACTGGTCAATACTGCATACAAAGAAAAAAGAAAGAAGGAAAAAATATGCCATCACTTTATTTTGAGAGTCTTTGTAGATGTTCTTTTTAACCGACATGGTTATGTGCAGCTGAATATTATATAAGTGGATTAGATTCTATTCAATTTAACCCAAAAACTAAACCTAATCATACACCTAGCCTTGACTTTAACACTCGGATGTACTCAGTTGTGTAACAAAGTAAATATAAATATATATACTACTGTTATACTTATGTTCAATAAAACAAAAAAGAAAAGCAAAGTGCAAATTCTATAGTTGATTTTGCACAGACATTCAGCAGCGATGCACTTCCTGAAAGCAAAGTGTCATTTAAACAACTCTTAAACAAACAAAGATGACAAAGAATAATATTATTTAAATGTTCCTCCCTGGAAGAGCAGAGAGATGCAAACCTGTAATTTCCCCTGAAACAAGAAAGCACCTAATTAGACCCTGTGAGCAGCACACACACCTCTCTCGGCCGGAGAAAACACATCAAACAATTGCAGCTCAGAATGCTTTCTGTTTTTCTGCTTGCCCTATTCCTCTCAGTCTTGCATCCTCCAAGACACCTCTGTTAAATGCAGATGGCAAATAATGGCAGGAAACAGCCAGACAAAAACACTCCAAAGCAATGCATTCTGGGTCTGCCAGTGAATCATTTGCATAATATCCCCCTCATGACATCCACCACAGGTACCCCATCACCTTGAGACTAAAGCCCTGACCACAATGTCCTTCGCTCCCTCTCTCTAAATCTATCTCCCCCTCCAATACTTCTGCTTTTCAATATTTCAAACACACACACACACACACACACACACACACACACGCAAACACATCTCAAGCCCAGCTGGTACTGTAGAGGGAGGTCACTAAATTGTTTCTACTTTGGGAAAAAAAAGGAAAAAAAACACTGACCTGCTGCAAAATTGGCCATATTCAGCAGTAGGGGAATATCAGATTATTGAGTTGATCCATGCTGAGTTGTCTTGCCTGTGGAAAATGATCTGCTTCATTGTATGTGTGCGTGTGTGTTCTGCAGTTGATCAAGGGCAGGAGTGTGCGGTGAATGCAGAGCAAACGGGTAGGAGGCACGCCGAGAGCTTTCACTTTCTAAAGACAGTTAGAGGAGAAAGAGGAGCGCAGATGAAAAACTTTCAGCTCCAGCATCATCACTCTCCTCCTGACAAACTGACAGCATAACTGCCAGAACCCCAGCACTTCAGAACTGCAAAACAGTAATGAAAGCAACATAAATAGCATGTCAAGTCATTCCAAACGTCACAGTGCCCGAAACCGCTGTCTTAATGAGAATCAGAGCCTTAAGATACTTTCATATGAACAGGACAGTTCCATATGAATTGTATTATACTGTAGCAAAAGTTTAAAAATTAACAACAAATATAATAATATCAGCATAGTTCTTGAATACAAATGTATGTCTTTCAGGAATGTAAAAAGTTTATTTGCTAATAAAAACTGAATATTTTGCCCATCACAAATATTTCAAATATCTCTTAAACAAGTAGCTACACCAACAAAAATACTTTACAAATGACATTAACAAAACGAATGATCTACCAGCATCACTGAAAATGAACATTTTATAGATTTATAATTTATTGAATATTATTTCAAACTGAAACTGAACAATTTAAGGAGAACTGACACACAGCTGATTATCTCTAAAAGAAACTATGCAGGTGTGATCCTGCAGCAACATGTTTATGGCTGCTCCAGGTTACGACAAATGATTTGCATTCAACATGGACTTTGAGGGGAATAGAATACATATTTCAAATCTCAAGGGGTTTCTGAATGATACCGAATGAATTACTCTTCCTATAGTTCACAAATACAGCATTTTAGATGATTCCGCATACTTACTTTTCAAAGTTGTTGCTTCTTTCAGTCTGATTGAATGTTGGTCATCTTGGTAAATTGCTGCTATGTATTTCACCTTCTCTACAGAGCTTTATAAAAGAGAGAATGAGAGCGTGAAGCAGTTAGACAAGCGGTTAGAGTGAAAGGGAGAGACATGAGGCCTCAGGGTTTTTTCAATGTGTGAAATCCTGAGGTAAAGATAATAAAATACACCATTTCTGACAACTGTTCCTATTACGAACCAGCTTCAGAAAGCCCCACTCCCCGAGGAATATCTAAATGTGTCACAAATACGGCAGAAAATGCCTTTATGCTATTATATTATGCTTCCCTGCTAGTCTCTCCAATCTTTCCAGTTATCTTATTTATGTATTTTGCACATGAATTGCAATAAAAAGTGGAAGACTGTGCAATTACTCTGCAATTCAGGATGAGTGGGCCAGAGAAGAAGGACTATGCAAAAAGCTATTTCCCCCCCACAAGCCCCATACAGTCTCGTAGATGTAAGAGAACACATGGAATTATATCTCTCCATCCTGAATCACGCCTAAAATTGCCAGCGCTAAATTCTCTTTTTCCTTTAAAATTAAAACCCGGTGTCTGGCGTTAGTGTCCTGTTCTCAGCCCTCTTAAGGGGCTGGCCTTTGTTTTCTACAATCGCCGTATCACCAGAAAGTTCATCATGACAGTGCCCTAATGGAAATGTTATGAAATTTTTGATAAGCCAGCCAAAACAGGAGAGGAGGTGCCCTCCCAAATAATAGAACAACATTCTCTCACTGTAATCTTCAATCAGTACACTAACAGACCACTCTGCCTTTAACATCATCATTATTTTTCTAGTTGGCAAGTACTCAGTGTGCTCAGTTAGCAGCAGACTGCTTGATGAAAACATCAAAAAAACAACCACCACCATGCAGAAACAAATACAACAATAATGAGTGTTGCACTGTAGCTCTCACCCACACAGTTCCAGCTACCTCCCCCCCTGGGGTGGCCTGCTAGAGAGAAGTGGCCCCAGGTGGCAGCCTTTATCTGGGCAGTCCAGCAGAAACTCTCCCCTTTCCTCCTCCATCCGCACTGGAGCAATTCCACTTATCAGTGCGGCCGCGTGGTCAGGGCTCCACGCAGGGCCAAAATCGATCTCCTCGCACCGCAGGCGCTGCCTTTATGGCAATATAGAGCATTCTGCCCCTCATCCCTCTATCAGGAGAGAAAAAGCAAGCACTGTACATGACACAAGGTCAAAAAGAACTCGCGACACAAAACTCACCTATCACACAGCGTTTGTAAGCGTCTTATCTGCCAGTATGCAGGTGAAGGCCAGGTTAGCTGGTCCATATTCAAGAGAAGCGAGTCCTGACTCCATAGAAGAGTGTAGTTAGCTGAAACTCCTGCAAGACCTTGCAGTAATGGCTGTGTTCAAGCAGTGGAAAGGTAAGGCTATGATTCATGAACCCTGAATTGCCCTTTTCTCCATCTCTGCCCCCCCTTTCCTGCAGGCCTGCACTGCGCTATTACAATATTCAGATTACCGTGCACTGCAAATTAATTGGACTAATTAACATACAAGTAAATGATGATACCGTTAACACATTTCATTAACTCAAACTGTCATTCCATGTTCGTGGTGCACTCCGTATTGCATTACAATGAATTGAATTCATTAAATTATGCAAATGAAAGGTGCCGGGGAATGGACGTGTCCTTTCTTAACGTTCACAGACCCGCTTTCCTCTGGATCTCATCTATTGCAAATTGACTTTAATGCAAGAACATGTGCTTTCCACTTTCATATGACAGATAAAAGATTTCAGTAGACATACTTTCAATCAAGCCCATCTCTTCACTGGAGAGAAAGTCAACTTGAAACGTTTGCCTTGCTGTGTTTTGTTCGTAAAGTCAGTGTTTTAGTGGCAGGGCATTCTTTCGCTGTGGAGGGGCAGGGAAAATGTGTATCACATTCTGGGTAACAGAACAATTACAGGTGGCTTTAGAAAATGAGGATACCTTAAAATATAAGCATACAAACTGAGAAATTCAATGCAGAGATGCACTGTGACAGATTATCGGTTAATATTGGGTTAATATATAAAGTCACTAATAATTCAATAAAATGCAAAATAGGATAAAGTTCATAGTTATTATTGCTTACAAAATTTTAAATAATCCTGTGCAATGAAAAATTAACAAGAATAAAATGTACAATTTATTTTAGACCTAGGACTAGCTCAATAAAATTGTAAGCTTTTATCCCAATGCACCTCCTAAACTGTTCGTACTCACTAGGAGACAAATTGTACAGGACCATTAGAGAATAACAGAAAAGGGTAAGAAGTGGTCCAAGGGTCAGCTGACCTGCCCCTCTGCAGCTGTGGATGTAGTGACATCTGCTGGACTACACCCAGGGGTCACAAACACACACAAAAACAAACTAAGACAAAAAGAGGAGCTACACACAGGGAATGAAACATGTACTCTGAGGAGGGGCTTGCATACAATCTCTCCTAATACATAGTGAAAACGCCAAATGGTGTAAGGGGCTGAACCCTCAATTTCTCATTTTTAATTCAATTAAAAAAAAAAATACAATTTTAATCCCTAGAACCCTGACGTTAATCTGATTAAAAACTATAGCTACAGGGAAACTGGCAAGAAAACAGGAGAGCTGAGTTCTGTTTAGTCATTTTAGTGTGAAATAAAAAGCAGCCCTCAAAAGTGGGCATTGTACAACAGTTTGAAGCTTTTTTTTTTTTGAAAAACAACCAAATAAAAATACAAGAGACATGTTACAACGCTATATATAATGAACAAAATCAAAGTTGACATCACAAACTAGGGCATTTTAAAAATATCTGCCAAATTTAAGGATAAAACAATGAATTCAGAAAACAAAAACGGTTCCATCAATTACAATTTAGTGACAATTTCCATTTCAACGAAGTTTCATACCTTGGTTCAGATCATCCTAAGTGTTTGAGCTTGTCTTTAAATCACAAAAACCTCCCAAAAAACTGACTGGCAGCAGAACTCAAAATTCATGTTCTGATTACATTAAATAATCTGTCATATAAAAGTGCAAAACAAGAGATGAAGGGAAAAATAATCCTGCACCATCGCTTAAAGACCAAACTGCAAAATGAGAGACATATTGAAGAGCCAAAAGAGTGTAAGTCCTTCAGCACTCTGGGAAGTATATAAAATGATTTAATTTTTTTTTTATTTTTACAAAAGCTCTTTATCAAACTGAATATAATGAACAGGTGTCATGTGGAAAAGACAACGTATGTTGTTTGTATTGTACTTGGATCAAGAGTGCCCTGGACACCTCTCCTCATGGCTGTGGTACATCAGAGCAAATTCAAAACCACTTACTCTGACCTCGCTTAATCATATTCCTGCAAACCACATTAGAACAAGTCGATCTAAAGACAGCAATACAGTAAAATTCAACTCCTACACTTTTTGCACATAATAGATTGACCTAAACAACAAAGTGAACACTCTTTGCTTGTTAGATGGTGGTATTAGAAATATTAGATCAGTCAACATCTCCATAACCATTCCAGGAGTGAAGTGATTGAACTTGGTCCAGACAGCTTGAACACTGGAGGCAGAATGGCTATGAAATGCAGTTCTCCTACCTGATCAAAATGCGGCACAGTTGTACACACATCCCAGAAAGAGAAATACCAAATATGCCCAACAGAGAAATCATTGTTGCTTCGTACAACCAAACACTAAAACTTCATTGGTTTCTAAAACACATATTTGCCCGTTTTATATCGATGATTCTGATTACGATTCAGTTTAGATAGTTCACTCTTATAAAAGTGACAATGGAATCATTTTACATATTAAAAATTTTAAAAAGCTCATTCAAGAGATGTAGACACCACAAAACCATGTTTACTATGCAAAGCCTCATATAAATATTTTCTTGCTCAAAAAGACTGGACAAATGCATAACATCAGATCAGCTATAAGAGGCTGAAAAAAAGAAACAGTTTTTAATTACACTGATTGTTGTTTTTTTGTTGTTTTGCCACCTGCAAATTTCTTTACAATGCTTCAGCTTAGAGAGGGAGCCTAAGCTGCAAAGCCTTGATTTGACAAAACAAAAAAAGGACCACATAGACGAAACCATATATGCATGTTTTCAAAGAGCATCAGCAGACACGTTAAAGACACGTTTGGACATGAACTTCATAACTGCCAGCAAGAGAGTGGCACACTTCATTCTAGCATTCATTCTTATTTTGTACTGAATAACCTCCCTTATTGTGTTGCCACCTAATACCAACACATAGCCTAACCTAGCCCAAACATTGGCTGAACACCCCACCCATTTACCAGATCTGCAGCTTCCTTTAAAGATACATACACATTCACACACACACACACATTGAAACATTTGCTTAACTCATCAGCAACTCTACTTTTGTACACAACAGAGTATGATACAAAATAAGGCATTTCAGTGTTTTTAAATGGGAACCACATTAAATGATTCTCTTCTGCTCCACTCTCGCCATATAAAGACTGCAGACAAACATAAATCAATATTCTATATTTGTAAAATATATATATATACGTATATATATATGCATTTACGCAAATGTACATATTTACGTAAATGAGAATAATCTGTATGGGTATAAAAAGCAGGATAAATGTGTGAGGGAGGAGTCAAGGGTCAAACTGAGCTCCAGGAGGGAGGAATCAGAGAGGATGATGGAAAGGTAAAAGGAAGCCACTAAATCTTGGCAGTCAAATAAAATGTTCAGTTGCATACATACAAAGTGGTTCCTTCCTTTAGAGTTTACCATGCCCTCCCCTTTGGCTACTCCAGTGGGTCACTCAGTGGCTTCACTGGCCGAGACAGTGACTAGTTGCAGTGGGATCTCTGCTGTGGTGAGCAGGTCCTGTGAGTTGGACGTATTAACAGTAGCGTTAACCGTAGCAAGACCCTGCACGGCACCTGGCTGGATATTGGTAAGGATGAGCGTGGTACCGCCTGAAGTGATGATGCTGTCAGAAGAGGCAGATGTGTCCATGCTGGCCACTACTGTGCCACTGCCGGTCTTCTTATTCTGATGTGTCTTTATGTGCTTGGCCAGGTGGTCACTGCGCATAAATCGCTTCGAGCACTGGGGACACACAAACTTCTTCTCCCCTGCCATTCAATTAACAAGATTAAAATTACACACTGATGTAAATAACAAAACACAAACACTATTGACCATCATGGCTGCAAGACAATGTGATGCAGCGAATTCCATAAAACAACCTGGTCTAAAGTAAAATGGTGATACCTCGGGGAGGAGGTTTTAAATATAAAGAAAAGTAAAAAAAAAAAAAAAAGCCTCGTCACCTCAAGCTTTGTTTATAATACATTTATAATACAATGGTCGTTGAGGTCATTTACTTCAGGATAGACCCTTAAGGCATTTTGGGCGAATGTAAGCTGTGGTAAAATTGACTTCAATGTCAAATTGTCTTGATTATTAAACAAACAAACACAATGTATTTTGTTAGACAAAGAAGCCATTCACAAATATAATCATACTTCTCAACTTTCTCATATTAACTTTCTTGCTTTATATGTGTATATATATATATATATATACACATATAACCGCGATATTTTTTTTAGCGCGCGATAAGAATCTCGCGCGTTAACGGCCCAGCACTAATATATATATATATGTACACACACACACATACATGTACATTAGGGCTGCAACAACTAATCGATAAAATCGATAATAATCGATAATGAAATTCGTTGTCAACGAATGCCGTTATCG
>JBBPCW010000002.1:12327200-12338936 GCA_037974425.1 Phenacogrammus interruptus
CACACTTATGGGAACTCCTGCTGCAGAGTTGGGAAGAACTTTCTGCCGAATGAACATTGAGACACTGAACCGCTTGGATTTCAATACAAACAAACAGAAAACATGGGTGTTCTAAAACTTTTGACCAGTAGTGTATATATATATACACTAGAAGCTGTCCTTGTTTGCTAACTACAATTGAATGCTTACCTGCATCCATCCTATAGTTGCAAAGTCTCCCCCAAAGACACAGAACACAGAGGCAAGTTGCAAATACAAAAGATTCATTCAGAATGATAATTCAGATTATCATTGACAGACACAAGGGAAGCCAATTACTCTATACTTTACCGTGCTATTACTATAAGAGTGCATAAACAATTCTTAAGCCTGCAGGTGAATTATGTGCCCTGTGGTCTATAATATGCTTGTTCAAATAATTAAGCTAAAACTAGACTCTTTTTATCTTTTCAAACTCCTTCTCAGACATTAGCTACAACTGGGTAAGACCTAGTGCGCACTAAAGACATACAGAGATGGTAAAGGAAGAGGGAAAAATAAAGGGAAATCTCCACAATTAGTCCTTTAACGATGGGTCTGAGTAGGCCTCTGTGAAGACTGCTCTTACGAGGCTGCGGCGCCATGGCAAGCCACAAGGAAGACTGTAAAAGCGAGCAGGGGGGAAGGGGGGGCTTCAGAAGTCAAGTCTATCTGGCATTTAACATTTTACTGCTCCGCTTTAGTTACTGTATGTTTGGAAGGCCCATTAGCAGGTGTGTCTTTACTGTCTGACCTAACAAAGGCCTTTATCTTTAAAGGAGTCATCAGCATCCAGACTGGGTCTTTTCTCAATGAAAACAGTCTAGCCACGCATCAGCGCTAGTAACATGTACACACAACTCTCACACATTCACATGGACGTCACATACACATACACATACATATACACCTCACTCTCACACACAAGGATGTGATAATATAATCCAAAAAGGCTGAAACAAATACAGTGAATTAAAATAATTAAACCTGATCATTTTTTTATCATTAGCTGTAGAATGTTTGACCTTATGTTGTAGAATGTGAACATTTATCTTCCATTCACATTTATTATTTTAAATGTTGTACTAGTAATGTGTTGCTAACAGAGTTGTAACAGAATTATAAAACATTAATTTTATCTTATGGAAAAAAAAATATTGACACATTTAAGACTGATGCAGATAATGTTCCTGCTGCAACTTCAGTTGATGATGGCTAGAAGATCATGTGATCGACATCATTCACTCAAATTACAGTGCTCAGTGGCAGTTGACTTCCTTTGCAAGTATTCACACGTAAAAAGGGAAGAGAACATCTAGATCACTTGCATTCCTTGGCTCGCTTTTAAGAGCTTCCACACAAATACACTGCTGCAATTGCTCTGGTATTCAGAGCCATAAAAGCTACTTTACGAGTCTGTCAAAAGAAGCCATTTACCTCTGTCTTCAGAACAGGAAAATAATCTAATAATCCTCAAGTATAATACAGTGGACTGGGTATATTTGAGGTGCAGTTACACAGGTACTTGGCAGATGTTGTAAACAAGACAGCTCCATATTGTGTAACTTTGAACCCTATGACATTTAAATGAAAAAAAAAAAAAGATTCATTTTTACTATGCATATGAACCAAAATAATACTTATCAATGATCATTCTTCATCTGATAAGACAAAAGCAAAATGTCTTATCTATTAGTGGCAACCATATCTCTATGAAATGTAATAGCAAAACATATCAATTCACACAGATAACCAAGGTCATTTCTTCTGAAAAACTTAATTAGCATAATATTAAACAGAGTGAAACAGAGGGAATTGGTAATGCAGTGAGAGCCTCCACCTGATAGGGAACATAACCTTTCAAACTAGCTCCAGGATTTATGCAGGCAAAGAATAGATGGATCAGGACAGGCCTAGATTTCATTAGCTTTGAGAGACAATAATGGTTTTCGTTCCTCTTTCATTTGAGCCCACTCTTTCTGTCATTTCTCCCGGCACGGTGAGTCTGAGTGGAGCCTGATTGAAAGGAACCATCATATGCACATCACTGTTGCCCCACATCATTCAGAGAACAAACCGTTTTAGATCCTTAACTACAGCAGCAGCACTGATTGCTCAGGCACCGGCAATTTCCTAACCAACCACCACCTGAACAATGATGTGTTCAGCCCTCTTCTCCCCAGCCTTTCAGAGGAGGAATCATTTCACAGTTTGGAACGAGATCTCCATAGCAACTCCTCTTTGAGGGGTTTAGAATCACCATCCAGTAATTCTATGATCATCAGGCACAGCCATTCCCAACCGTTCTTTTCACAGCGGCCACAGAGGGGAAGGGGGGTGTGGGTGAGGGGGAGGAAGTGCTGAAATTCTACAGTCTATTTCAGGCAATTCATCTAGCCAGTCTCCATTAGAATTCAAAATATTTCGACCTTCAATCAAGGAGCGTTATGTGGAGCTGTTGTGATCTCCAGTCAAGACGAGCAAACGTTTTAGTCTAATCACCCAGGACAAGTGGAGGCAGACAGAGGCTCCTCAATTGGAGACAAATCAAAATGCTTATTTTAAACGCTGACAACGTCTCAACACACACCACAAACACACAGCCCTGGATTTAGACCCCTTCCTTTCTTTGTGTCTCTCTGTAAATGGATCTCAAAATATAGTATATTTGCTCAGTGACTATAATCATGTTTCTCATTATGCTTGCAGAGAGTGTAAATGCATCATTGTGTACTGTAAATTGCACAGATTTTATGTGGTTGTACACCTAAACCACTGTCCAAGGCCACCATTTGCTCTTTGGCTAGCACAGTTCTGTCTGAAACCAAGTGCAATATTCACATACAGTGCAGAGCACATAGGATAACTGCAGTCCTGTTGTTTCGCTTTTAAACGATACATTCTGACCACTCCAGGACTTTGCTCATGCTCTTGGCATATTGTGCATGCACTATATTTCTAAAAACATTTTAAAGTCATACTTTGGCATCTCACTGGAGTACTTGGTTCATTCTGACGTCACTTTGCAATGCACAACTCTCCCACCAGTCCCTGCTGCCTTGATGTGCGTGAACAGTGTTTCAGAGTGAAGCCAAGTGACAATTCACTTAGGTAGTCAAGATGATGAGCACTCAATGAGACTAAAGTGAAAGCTGGGATTATAGCTTGACAACACTTTACATCACACAGCAGCAGACTGCACTTGTTAACCTTCATTTTAAACCATGCGGATGGAAGGTATAAAAATAAATCACACTACTGACAGAAAAACAGAGTCTTCCCACAATAAATAGGCAATCCCAGCACTGTTGCTGTAAACTATGCAAAAAATTCTATGGTGACAGATTGTTATCATCCCAGGGGTAGAAAAATGTATCATTATATTACTATAGCCACAACAGAGGGAAAAATCCCTGAGCACACTATATGAAATATGAAATTCAGTGAGCCTCCGACAGCTAGCCACTGTAATTCAAGACTTTGTGGTTATGCCTCCATCCAACCACAGCAAGGCATTTCCATATAGCATGTTGTTTTTATTTCTACCCCATGCTATGGGTAAACATAGGAGGATTTCCCTGATTGTCCAACATTATTTCTGCAGCTTTATCAGGGATAGGGCACCAAAAAATAACAACCTTTCTCCTTTAGGCTAAGCTATTCCACAGAGACTATTCCACGTGCTTCTAGCTATGAATAGCCGCACACAGGTGCTGGTGTCACTAGTGATTAGTGAAAAGGAGGGTTTGGAGGAGCCAAGCATAACAGCAGCGGTTCAATTGATCAGCCACATCCAGGCCATGTGAAAATGTGTGCTGTGGCATTTTGGCTGCTGCAGATATTGAGCAAGAATAACAGGTCTGGATGAAAAGAAGCTGTAAATGTGTACCAGACTGAGGCAGCTGGGAAACGGAGAGGGTTTCTACACTCAAGGAACAAGGCAATGTTACATTCCTCACCACTGAGGGAAAACCCAGTAAATGGCCTATGTGAGTGGGAACAACTCCAGAAATATTCATTGATAAAACTTAATAGAATAGAATAGAATAGAATTCAAGTGTCTATAAGTAAGAGGACACATGCCTTTGTTCCTTTCTTCCCTCGCTTATACTCATGGAGCATTTATGCCTAAAATGTGCCCCTTCTGTAAGCTCTTAGAACATGAAGCGTGCTGGGGAATCAGCTTTCAGCATCCAGTCTAATAGTTTTTGGAAGCATGTGCTGAAAGTATATCCAGTGTTTATACAGACTTTTCAAAGCCATTAGATGGTCAAAATGAAAAAAGGCACAAGAAGGACTGAAAAAAGTTCAGCAACTAGACCTACTCTTATTATAGATGGCTAAGCATGAGGCTGCAGATCCAGTCTGACTGCAGCCTGGTTTCAATCACACTGTTAAACAACTTTCTGTCTGTGTGAATGCAGCCTTACAGCCACCTGAACTGCCAGATAAGAACACACTGATTGCAAGCAACATAGCTCCTTCACCACTACTATGAAGAGTTTGTACATTAAATTTGTCTTATATATATTTATTGTGCTCTTCTCACTCTCTGGGTTTGCGTGGTGTTCAAATAAACACTTTCTGAGGGATACAGACTGTACTCTTTTCTTCACACAGAAAATATTCGCAGAGCTCAAAATCAATAGGGAAGATTTTTCTGGTTCATGTGACATTGGTTTCACATACCAGTAAATACAAATCCCCTCTCACCTTCTTGTTAGGCGCTCTGGCACGAATTCAAACGCTAACAAACACGGCATTCACATGAGTGGGGCTGAGTTATAAGTCATCTCCCAGTTCTTTGTACCACGCTCCACACATTTTGGCAAACATCTGAAGCAAGAAAAAGCCTGTTCTCACTACCATGTAATCAGACAATATAAAAGAAGTGCCCTGGATGCTGAAACTTGTACCATCTGACACCGGATAAAACATTTCTATAATTACAAAACAAAGGCTGAAATTGTTAATGGTTAAGTGGTGGAGCAACCACTTATTCTCAAAGGAATCTGCTTTAGGAAAACAATGGTAGGTCAAAGCAGAGAGCTGTAAATTCATAAAAGAAAAGTATCTGTTTTATGCTTTGGTTTTCCACCACTATGCACAAGCAGTGTTTACGACAGACGGAATGAACAGAGCTGATTTTAGTTAAATATACACCCTGCCTACAGTATGATGATGAAGACCATGGACCCACAACATTTTTGTATCGTTGGTCTCACATAGCACAAATCAAATGGGAGAAATTAAGAACATCCTTGAAGTGATTTGTTTCTCCAGTTTGGACAATGATTCCGCATGCCTGTGTCTTCCAGCTCTATTGCATTTGTATTAGTCTGGCAAAAACAATACCTTCCTGACTCAGGTCTGTATTACAAACAGTACCAGATTTAAAGCTTTTTACTGCAGCCAGTGGAAAACATGAGAAAAATGACCTCCCAGTCACCATGCTACATATGTAAACCCCATACACACAAGGAAAGAACATGTTCCAGGAACCTCATGAAAGCCTGGGGAGACTTCAGGAGCCACAGACGCTGTCTGTCACACTGGGGCTGTTCAGTAACTACTGGAAAATGGCATTGGACCTGCAGTGACACCCTCATTACTGTGTCCAGCAGTAATCCGGAGCAGAGAGGCCCCGAGAACAATAAGAGTAAATGCTCTGTATTGTAACCCTGTCCGCTCTGCCTCTCTGTCTAAACATCGCACAGCCACTAATCAGAGCTCTTCTCATATAATGGGAAAGTCAATAGCCGCATACAATCAGTAAACAAATTTGGCTATTTTTAAAAAGAGCCTCTGTCTCCATTTTAGAGCTGGCAATTTAAATTATTCTACCGTGTAACACCTTAATTGTATAAGACAAAGACAATGTCGAGAGCACAAAGGAGCTGGGAGTGGAGCGAGAGCTACACGTAATTTCTGCGCTGCCATGCAGAGATGACATGTGATAAGCATTCTGCATTGCCAAGGGCTGTTTTTTCGATGCCAAATGACAGTTTGTAGTTAGTTGCCATAATAAGCCTGAGACAAATTGTTTGTCTTTAAGTTGTTGCAAATGTCAATCTCTTAATGAAGATAAAGAAATATAGTGAGGAGCGTATCAACTACAAGCCATCTAAAATTGTGCTTTCAGATCACTTTATCGGCAGCACAACAATCGTTTTCATTTACCACATTCGAACTGAAACGGTTACCTCTCAAAGATATTGATCTTTTCACGTCGCATTGTTCATCATCTGCTTCATTTGGGAACAGAACGTGCCACTGTGTCTTGAAAAACATTCTAATGTATTCTTTGAGATGTGAATGCTATAGAGAGTCTCTGATGGGACACTGAAACTCTAGAGGCCTGCAAACATGAGGCCTTTGCTGATAGACCTGAAAACAATGTTTCTCGACAGTTGTGTGAAACATCCTAATGAGTCATACTGACAGAAAAGAAGCAGTAAAGCTGAGATTGTAAATGTGTGGCTCATGAAACAGTCAGGTGTAGGTGTGAATGTGGAACAGGTACAGTCTCATCCCAACCAGAGCAGACAGATGTTCATCAGCATGACTCAACATTAAGCATAAAACTGTAGCGTGACTGAGAGCCTTTACATACCTTACACACCCTTAAACACGAACTTACGCATATACATTACACATACTTTATGCAACCTTTTGGCAAAATGAGAACAAAATAATAAAATGTGCAGAGTCTAAAAAGATCTACAGATTAAGGGAAAGTCAAATTGGTGTCAAAGAAGCACACATCTACCGCTATTTAAGGTTTGGGAATATTCTGTAAATTATACATATTTTTTAAATTTAAAAGCATCATATTTGCCATTTACACAACTCACAGATTAGTTAGAATACAATCTGACATTTCTCAGTCCTCTGATTTCACTGACAACATAATGAATGAAGACAATAAACTTGGAGTCAGAGATGTGACTAATATATCTTTAGATTTTCAGGCAAGACAGACAGTCTGACAGACAAATGGACAGGCAGACAAGACCTATACCTTGTAGGTCTGTGTGTTGTACAAGGGAAATTGCAGTGCTGGTAGGGAGGGTATGTTGCTTTCATCAGGGTCAGTGGTGCAGAAGGGGAAGCGTTCAGATGCAGCTCACTGTTCAGGCAGAGAAAAGGCTGACTTCCTGAAAATAAAGACACAGCACACAAGCTGACATAACCTGCAACTGTCTCCGAACGCACCACTGCTTCCAATATTTTGTACAGAAACCTTATAGACATTATCCAACATTTTCACACAGTGTTCTTTCCCTTTGAAGACAATTAGGCATTTCACTCTGATCCGCTAAAATAAATACAAAAAAGCACATTTATCTTATAACACTAAGTCCAATAACAAGGTCAAACAATCCCATAATAGATCAATTGTGGTTGGGGTGCAGAGGCAAATTGCTATTGTGGCAGATTTAAGAAGACAGAGTGGATCTTAAGGAACACAACCCCATGGTGAGCTCAACGAGAGATGTCTGCAGCTTTGTGAAAGGAGCTGAAGAGTCCTTCACTCTGTAAGGCACGAATATGAGTGCAGTAATGGGACGGCAGTTGAGAGCAGCCCAGGGCGTTCCATCTCTACCTCACCTGCTGCTTGGGATTTAAATGATTGGCTTGTAGAAACTCAAAATCCAACAGGGATAAAATTACTGCAGATTGAGGCTGAGTTTTTTTTTTTTTTTTTACTATTGAGGGATTATTGTGTCTCTTATCCAAAAATATTTCAAGGGCACTTTGAAAGTGTCCTTTGAGATACTGGGGAAACACTTTAGAAACAAGACACAAATACGATCATTAAAAACTTGTTTCACCTTTTTTGAATGATTTTGAGAGTGAATGACTACACTACTGCATCTCTGAGGAGAATTTCAGCTAATAAACTCTTCTTGTAAACATGAATCAGAGCAATGGTTATATAAATTTATATGTGAGTGGGGAAATAAGGCCCCTTGGCTTGCTACACATTCAAAAACGGGACCATGAGGTGTCCATTATGCACGACAACTGTTTACTGGAAAATAAATAGTTATGGTAGCCAACATTGTACCCAATTTCAGTAAATGTATGTCTTGTATTATAGTGCATGAAATGATGTCAACTTGATTTCCTTAGTAATTCCAGGTTCTTTCTCGTTGCTACCCCTTCACTAACATAGGACTACCAACGTAGAACCAACTCTATCCTGAGAGACTGCAGTCCAGCCAAAACCCTATTGGGAAGCTCCATTTCTAACAGATAAAGCAGAGATTATCACAAGTGGACTGTCACCAGTGTCCACAACTCCCACCCATCACTCTCAGGCAAAAATTACAGACAAGGGCAGCATCGTGTAGCGCCAGAGCTGTTGCAGCACAGTAAACTAAAGGAATTTTTTTACACCAGGCACCTGTAGACAAGTGTGTTTATCTGACACTGGTTTCAGGAACCTAATTGGCTTGCCAATGTTTTTTTCTGTTATAGAAGAAGTAGACAGATATGTTGAGCCTAGATATTGAAGGTGTAAATACTAATAGATATTACAATAACCAATGGACATTGACAGGTCTATATCACAATAAATAACCAAATAAAGTGAGCATTGTACAACTTGCTATCCATGTTGCACAGCTTCATCATTATGTTAAGATCCAGTCACCACCATTCGCAAGCCCATTTAATGAGGTCCATCGTTTTATTTTTATATATAAAATAGATTTTGCAGGAGCTCAGTGCACTTACAGTCATCGAGGCTCTTCATACGGCCTTATGCAAATAATAAATTACCGTGCATGCATTAATTAGCATATAATCCCGCTCTCGTTTCATTGTTACATTCAACACGGGAGAAAATAGCAGACATTATTCTTTGGACACACCCCAAAAAATGTCCCACATGCTGAGCCATTCGCTGAAAAACAGGTCAGCACGGGGAATTTACCGCACTGAATTAAGCAGTATGCAGGCTGATGAGGTGAAGCCCTTAGTTGTAAGTGCTAAACAGGACGTCCGGGTACTGGGAAGGTCCCAAAAACACCGTCCCAACAAAAGTATGGAGACTGTGGAAGCAGAGTGATATCTACGTCTGTTCATTTCAGCAGCTGACAGTAGGCTTTAACACAAACACACACACACTCAAATCAGAAATACATCTAGGAATGTATCTGATTAAACCTGTTTACTGTAAATATATTTGAATGTAAACATTGTAAACGTGTTAACCTCATGTCACATTCTCCAGCCAAGCATTTGGTGGAAAATAGAAATTTTGCAACATGTGTTTATATACAGTAACACCGATATTTTTGTCTTAAAAACGAACTATTAAAACTGTCAAAGTTAAAGTCCTCGATCGATTACTTTATATTTTCAGGCTGTTTGGTCTCTTTACAGACTAAGAATCTGTGAATTCAAATTAAAATGTGAGGTAGATGTACAGTGTTTGTATAAAAAACTGAATTGACGCTGAGATTTTGCTTCTTCTCGCGTCAGCACGCCTGCTAAAAAGGAGGGGGTGATGTGACAGTTTATTAGTCTGTTGTTTATGAACACTAAAGATTTCCCACATCTCGCCACGTCTGATCTGCGTGTGCATGACGAAACGCACCCTCATTCCAATCAAGCATTTCAATCGCGATCAGCCTTCACACGCAGAAACGAGCTCTCTCCTCCTGCCACTGACTCAAAAAGGGGCCAGCGCTTCGACACTTCAGTGATCTACCATTTCTCTTTTTTAATTCCATTAACACGCGTTTAATGTGATTAACGCGTCCAGCACAGCTCGGTGAGACATAAGACAGAAAATAATAATAACAATAATAATAATAATGTTGATGTGGCCTTGTTTTAGGTGCGAGGAGCAGCGAGGCGGATCGGCCGGAGGACCTGTGGATAACAGGGATTTAAGTTTCAACAGATTAGTTAATTATCCACAAATGCGCTTTTCCTCTTAAGGGTGGGGACAAATTAATCCCAGACTGCAAACAAAAAAGGGCCCCGGTGCAAAACCCCTGCGCTCTGTGCACGAAGGGCAGCTGAAATGGGGCAGATTTGAAGCCCGGGACCTTTTGTAGGAGGGCCACTTTAACGAATAGGTGCGGATTAATCATTTATCTCTAGCTGCTTAAAGGCGTGATGGATGCGGACCGTCACTCACACTCAGCACAATGGATGCAGAGCGTTTTTTTGTTCTTGCCAAATAAATCATTCGCATTGTTTAAGGTACATTGATCAGTCTAATGACTTGTAATAGGTTTCTAATTGCCACAGACAACTGCTCGCCAGGTAGGCCAGCCAGCCTGGTGGCTCCGGAGTTTTATATCAAATCACATTTACATACATAATATTTATTTATTTATTTATTTATTTATTTATTCATTATTTTATGTCAAACATGCATATTTATATTCAAATGAAAAAAAAATGGCGATTTAGTTTTTTAAAAACATGATATATTTACACATTATCTATATTAATAACTTAATTCATTAATTTTTATAAGAATTAAATAATCGTATTTAATCGTAAGAATTCGTATATATACATATACGAAGTGCTGCAAGGTTTTTGATCAGTGCTGTCTTTCTCTACCATTGTAGCAGATCATATGATTTGCCAGGCATTTTGGTGGTCGGATTTATCCACTGTGGTCCCAACTCTCTTAACAGACTTCCTAAACAATTTGCAAGCGAGCAATTAAGCAAGTCTTCAGAATCTGTCGAGTCAAAATCTGAAGTACGAAAACACCCCCCAAAACTCGTATCAAATTCGTTCAAGAAATCTGTATTCATAAGATTTGACACCACAATTAATTAAGAGGACGCGAACAAGTGTAACATGGAGAGGCAGAGAGAGAGCGGGAGAGAGAGAGAGTTGCACACTGCTCACTCAAATGTGTTTACGCCTAACGGATATTTAATAGTGTTAATTGTTTCCCTGTCAATTTACAGTGATTGCAGAAATGAGGCGATTTTGCAGGCTCCACCATGCGGATTTGAATATTTTTTTTAGATTCCCCTCTCCATAGGAGGGATTTAAAGCACAGCGCTTTGGAGCAAATTGCGCCCGGGCTGCCTGGCACCGCTCAGCCTCTATAATGGAGCATTATTTGGCAATTTTGAATACTGTAATGCACAGCTTTCGACGAGGCCATTTTCAAGAAAATTGCTTTAACTTTTAAAGGGATGATGATTCACTCCAAAGCAGGCCATTGTTAAATTATGCCATTACCCTTAACTGTTTTTAACAAGCGAACGAACACATCGGTATAATGCATTGATCTTCATATAACAAAAAAAAATACAAAATAAATAAATCCTACGGACAGAGAAGAAAAGAAAAAATAAAAGAGTTGAAGATGGATGTAGACATGAATGAATGTATTCCGGTGTTTCAAACTAAAAGAAATAAAAAAAAAAAACACCTGAGACGCGGCACGAGTTATGTCCGTTTTTAAATCACGTTATTTTAAAAGTGGTTTCTTAATAACACCGGTTCCTTCTGAATGCTCTTACCATTTTCTACGTGTGAGGTAAAAGGCGGTGTGTGAGTGGGAAATGTGGTAAAGGTGGATTTGTCTTCACGCGCTGTTTTGCTGAAGGTATTTAAAAAGGAGCGCTACTGGGAGCGCACGCGCGCACCAGCCAACACACACACACACACACACACACACACACACACACACACACACACACACACACACACACACACACACACACA
>JBBPCW010000002.1:12339036-12354262 GCA_037974425.1 Phenacogrammus interruptus
CACACACACACAAACACACACACACACACACACACACACACACACACACACACACACACACACACACACACACACGCCTCTAACACCTGTTGTGAGATCAGTAATTCCCCCCAGATTTCCTCAACCTCACGATTCTAACAGTGACTGTCAAATACTGTACAAACTTCCACATTTCAGTAATTTTTTGCAAAACTCAGCAAATGTAATGCAAAGGTACGCACTGTTTCAGCTGTCTCAAGTCACATACTGACGACATTCATCCTAAAATAACATTAGAAACAACTCCCTCAAAAATGCAAGACAACCACTTGGGAAAAAAGACAGGTTCAGGTTTACAAAATCACAATTACTGAAATCGTGTATACAATTGTTCGCGAGTCTTTCTCAACAGCCTGACGACATCAAACATTTTAAGACATGCACAAAACAAACAGGAGTCTCTTACCACGGTGGATGCCGGACTTATTAAAAACCAAATTGAGCTCAGCCCTAGTGTGTGTATGTGTGGGTGAAGATACTGCGCCTTGACGGCCACATATCTATAAATATATAAATATAAAGCCGTGTAAAAAGAGCAGATCGCTCGGAGCCTGACAGTGGGATCCGTAGCCCAGTTTATTGATTGACACGCTACTTTAGTATTTCTGTCAGGGACGCGCCTCCTATTGGCCGAGCTCGAACTGGGCGCGCAGGATCCGGGGCGCTGATTGGCTGAGAGAGGTGGCCGGCTGTACTTGAAAGAAGGCGCTGGGTACAACAGTGTAGAGAGGGGAGCTGAGCCTGGGGACAGACGGAGAGCAGCACAGCGCCCTGTCCCACTCAAACTGTAGCACAGCAGCACCAGGGTCCCGCAGCATCCAGCGCCCGGGCTATGGCTACGTCTATACTTGGGGTGAGTGGACGATGCGTTTGGGTTTAATTTTTGCGCCTGTAGCTTGTGCTTGTGATTTTTTCTGCGTGTTTTCTGAAACTTCAGCGTATTAACTTCAGCACGCTTAGGTTCCTAATATATAAGTAATAGTATTACGGTAATGTTAATGTAATTTTATTTGACATCGTAGTATAAGTTACAGGATAATTTTAAAAATAGAACTTATATTGGTGACAAACATTTATCCTGTTTAAACTTTTTAAACGCTACAAGTGTGAAGTGCAATTGCTTTCCTTCGCAAACTTTTCTTGCTTTAAGCGCTTTCCTTTTTACCAAGCTATAAATGCTGTTTCTCAGTTAAGAACAAACTTCTGTGTTGTTGTCCAGGAAGAGCCTCGCTTTGGGACTACCCCTTTAGCAATGCTGGCTGCGACCTGCAACAAGATTGGCAACACCAGTCCCCTCACCACGCTGCCCGACTCCAGCGCCTTCTCCAAAGGAGGATTTCACCCGTGGAAGAGGTCTTCGTCCAGTTGTAACCTGGGATCCAGCCTGCCGGGCTTCAGCGTGGCCACGAGCCGGAGCGGCTCGGGACTACCGACCACGACGGGCGCGAGCAGCAGCGCCTTCTGCCTGGCCTCCACGTCCCCTACCTCGTCCGCCTTCTCCAGCGATTACAGCAGCCTGTTCTCCAACACGGCGGCCGGAGTGAGCTCGCAGGACTCGGGCCAGTCGGCCTTTATCTCCAAAGTGCATACGTCCGCGGAGACGCTGTACCCGCGCGTGGGCGTGGCGCACCCGTACGAATCGTGGTACAAGACCGGCTTCCACTCCACCATCTCTGGCGACGTGGCGAACGGCGCGAGCTCGTGGTGGGACGTCCACACGAGCCCTGGCTCGTGGCTTGACGTACAAAACCCAGCCGGCTCGCTGCAGACGTCGCTGCACTCTGGAACACCGCAGGCCATCCACTCACAGCTGAGCGGTTACAACCCTGACTTTCCGGCGCTCACGCACTCGGCCTTCAGCTCCACGGGCATCAGTCCGAGCGCGTCACACCTGCTGTCTACCGGCCAGCACCTGCTGGCGCAGGACGGCTTCAAGACCGTCCTCCCCGCTTACACGGACACGTCTGCTGCCGCCAACGCCATGATCTCGGGTGCGGGCTCGAGCATCGGCAGCTCCTCGCGTTCCTCCCGGAGATACTCGGGACGGGCCACATGCGACTGCCCCAACTGCCAGGAGGCTGAGCGGCTGGGCCCGGCGGGCGCGAGCCTGCGCAGGAAAGGACTGCACAGCTGCCACATCCCGGGCTGCGGCAAGGTATACGGCAAAACGTCGCACCTCAAAGCGCATCTGCGCTGGCACACCGGAGAGAGGCCGTTCGTGTGCAACTGGCTCTTCTGCGGCAAGCGCTTCACGCGCTCTGACGAGCTGCAGAGGCACCTGCGCACGCACACGGGTGAGAAGCGCTTCGCGTGCCCAGTCTGCAACAAGCGCTTCATGCGCAGTGACCACCTCAGCAAGCACATTAAGACACACACGGCCGGAGGGGGCGGCAAAAAGGGCAGCGACAGCGACACCGACACGAGCAACCTGGAGACCCCCAGGTCCGAGTCCCCTGAACTGATCTTAGAGGCGGTGAATCCACGAGTCACGGTCAAAGAGCAGCAATCTCCCCACCACGAGTCCTGACTGACACCCATCACGGCTCAGCTGACCACACACACACATACACATCCCTCTCCTCACCTACTACTGCTAGACTGTGACAGCTAGAAACCGGAGAAAGAAAGGGGTCAGGAGATTCATGAACTCTTCTGGCGATGGTTTATGCCTTTCCTTTCTTTAATTTCCTTTGTTTCCCTTTTTTGGAGTTTCATTAACTCTTCTGGCGACAGTTTTATTCGTTGGTTTATTTTTCCTTTTTAAATTTGAAATAGGAAAACAAGCAACTTTTTTCAACCCCAGCTCATTAACTGGGATATATATATTTAAACCTAAACGTGGTAATTTCTATGCTGTGTCAACACGTTTGCAGGACGATCGAGCGGTTTAAATGTAGGCGATTTAAAAGGGGTTGTTGAATATCTTTGCTTTATCCTTTGCTTTGGATCGGAGCGCAAAACAGTGACCCCGACCGAACAGTGCTGGAAAACTGCGAGCTGAGCTAAACTGTGTAGATACACCCACAAACACCATCATTTCCCTCCCCTGTAAATGTTCCTTATGACTGTTTTGTGGTGGATCCTGAAATTCAGGGAGTTTTCTTTACTTTCGACGCACTTTGTGGATGTCAGTATGTATGTAACACAGCTATTTAAATTCAGTTATTCCTTTCTTTACCTTGCTAAAAATATATAAATGTTTAATTGTATAAAGTCTCGCGTATAAGGCTTTCATTTTGTAATTAAAGGGATTTAAACTGATCGAAAGCTTTTTGTTGTTGTTTGGTAGAAGAGATGAAGAAATATATTTTTATTTCTTGGGAATTATTATCATTTAGTAAATCTGTGGTATTTGCTAGAATGCATCAGGCCGGGTCTAGCATTAGGTCTGACAGTTTTGCAGAAATTATCTGATGTTTCATATTGAAAGGAAAAAAGGAATAGTGTGTGTACATTTGTAAACAGAATGCATCAATAATGCAGCTCTGCTATGAGCAAATGCAGATCGCCGAACACTTTCCCAGCGGGATAAATCAATAGTTAATGCCCCGGAACAGGCATTTTATGGCCAAATGAAAATCCTGTTAAATAGTATTAATTATGACTTGGAGCACATCGCAGCCCCATGTGTGTTGTATTGGCGATTAGGGATTCGTGTCTTATCAAATATCTAATTAATCTCCGAGACATCATTTGTTCAGGCGCTCTTTATCGGAGCTTTTTCCGAGGGGGGTTCGGTGACAAAAGGCCCCTGAATATTTATTTTAATCGCTCAAATTAACTGCTTACATTTGCATGTCAAACGGGGGAAACGTCCATCTAAGAGAGGGCCGAGGCATAAAGCAGCTTTTAGCCTTTCTAAGCGCTGCACTTGATTTGGTGTTATGTGAACAGTTTCCCCCCTTTTTCCTTTTTAGGAGGGGGGCATTTTTGAAAAGAAGAAAAAAATGGGAAAAGCCATATGCTAATGTAGAATTTTTCCAATGCTCTTGTTGCGGTGCAGTCAAATGGTCTCTGGCTGGTATTTGAATATCAGTGGCCGTGGAGCTGAAAGGGTCCAGGGATGCTCTCGGACTCCTTTGTGTTTGTCCAGCGCAGCGTCCGAGCAATGGAAGAAGCAGAAAAAACGCGGCATAATTAGGCTGCGGTGCCGAGACCGGCCTGGGAACCCAGAAAAGCTCCTCCTGGAGAGCGCGCTAAATTGAGCAGAAGGCAATAAACGAAAATTATTTTCATTTCCTATTGTGCGTCGGTGGCCCGTCGTACACCAACGCGACTCCCGAGGGCAAAACGTGCACACGCAGAAATCGGCCTATTACGATTTAATGACACGCTGAAATTTGTTGGAGATTTTTACTTTTTATTTTTGATGCGAATGAATAAACAAAATGTAAAAATTCAAGGCACATCCAAACCGTGCTACAAAAAAATAACGTGTGTCTTGTAAACATTTTTAACAAACAGCAGGCGCCTGCCAGAGTTTGATCCGCGACCTTTAAAAGTTAATGCAGAAGAGTCAACTGTGATTTTATGGCGGATCCACTCCAAATTGAACTCCATTCACCAGCTCAGCTGTTTGGAATTTTACACCCTGGGTCTTCCGCGCGCACGCGGGGAGGGGTGGGGGTGCTTAGGACTTTTGGGGTCACTCGCCTCTTTATGATGAACTGCTCGTGCTGGGCGTCACTTTGTATGTGGTTCCAAAAAAAAACCCCCCCAAAAAAACAGATTAAAGGGACCTGCAGTTACATTCGAGCCGTCCAGAGTCACTTCCTCCACCAACATCAGCACCAGGACAGGGCCATGAGGTCGTACTGATGGCGCAGGAATGAATTCTACCTCCCAAAAATAATCTGTAAATTTGATTACAAATGACACAATAATTCCCTAGCACTATTGCGGTAGCGAACCAGAGTTTATAATATTTTGTAACAGAACTCTTTCATTTTTCGCTTTTCTGCCTTTCTACAGATTACATATATGCATTCCCACTTCGGTCCAATCACAAATAATGATAATCATCCGAACGACTTCAGTTAAAAAAAATCTGTTATTAAATAGCAGAGCCTGTTTATTTTGGCCCAAGTGTGAATTAGAACGCACGATTCCTACCACAATGACAGATTCCTGCTTGTTCAGGCCTCCTTATTTAAGGACTCTCCTGGAGTTCAAATGACACGTCGCGCCTCAATGCCGTGTGGACCGAGGAAGATGTTTGAAATAGCCAGTTTGGCCCACCTGTGTCTCAAAAAAAATAATTACAGGGAATAAAAATCAGGACAGCCAAATAATTCAGTTTTCACACATTTATTGCCCAATTAATGTTATTTTAAATATTCTGGATCTGATAAAAATCAGTAGTACCAAATCAATTAACGCAACTTTGAAAGAATTAAAGACTGATTAGCCATTGATCAGTAGGGTGGCAGTCCACTTTAATGACAATGAGAATTTCAGCAGCAGGTCTGGGGGAGGGGTTTAGAGTAATACAGGGCATTTCTCCTAAGGTGAAGACAAAGCTGAGAAAAAAAAAAAGTGAACAGCTGAGATCATCTTCCTTCGTCCCAAAACAGATAGAGCCCACTCAGATTTCATTATGTCCCATATAATAATCAGGATAAAAACCAGCAGAGATGAAGTGATTTTTGGAAAAGATTGTTTGAACTCTCAAGAGCAAGACCAGTAAAAACACAAACTTAACTGTCAGTGATCTTAGACGAGTTCTCTTTTCACACAACCGGAACACATTTTCAAGATAAAACCATACATGCTCTTTAATTTTAAATAGAATACAAACAGAGCTGCAGATTACTGCAGCCATGCTGCTGTTCACTAAAGTCGAACAGTTATAATGCGCTTCTGACAACCAAGTTTCGACTAAATTAAAATAGACTGCATCAGTTACACTTAAATAATAGTAATCTAAAAAATGCAGTAATCTAAAATGTTTGAAAAGGCAAAACAAGTCTGAATTCAAATGTATGTGAATGGACCAACAAACAGAAAATTTCTGTGCTCAAACTGAAAATTGCACTGACTGAAGGCCCGCTGACAAAAAGCGCTTTGAAACTGAACAAGTAACTCAAGGACAAAGTAGCAAAATAACAACAGGTAAGTAAACTAATAAAACTTCTGAGAAGGGAGCGTTCTACTTTGTGATTTTTATTCTGCTTTTTCTAAAGATGTTGGGCGCCATCTACTGACAAGATTTCCTATTAAAGGGTTTTAACCACAGAGGGAAAGGGGGAAAAGATGCTAAGTTTACCAAACCATCACTTATACAACATGAAATTTAAAAAAAAGACTCTCTTCTCTCTGCTTCTCTCTCATCTCTTTCCATCCTCCCTGCTGCAGCTCCTGTACCTTTCTTTTCTCTTTTCCAGCCCTCGGCCTTTCCCTACTTTCACACTTATTTCCTCCTCCCGTCCCTCTCTCTCCATCTTTATCTGGGCTTCGACAGCGTCCTTAATTTCTACCTCGATCCCTACTCACACTGCTCTGTTTAGCACTCCTTTCCTTTTCTCGTTCATTATCTCTGTCCCTACACTTCTCTTTGTTTCTGCCCCTCTCCCTACTTGGATTCCTATTTCTCTCATCCTCTCTGTTCACTCTGTTTGCATCCCTGTGTCGCTCCCTACCCTTCCCTCTTTCTTCTCCTCTCCTCTGAGGACTTCGACTTCTCTTTCTGTCATTATTCCTACGTTCTCTCTCTCGGATATCGTGTCCACTTGGTGACCTCTGGCCCTTTTCTGCTCTCCTGTCCTGTTGTTCCGAGTGTGAATGTTTGTTATCAATCTGCTTAGAGTTAGGACTACGAGAGTAGCTTCTATTACTTGGCTCTTTGTATTTTTCTTTGCTTCTTCCTCCCCTCTCGCCTTCAGAGCTGCTCTCACTGGATGAGTCTCTCTTTCTCTTACTCTTTTTCTTCTTCTTCTTCTCTTTCTTCACTTTGTACTGTTCACGCTCTGAATCAGAGTTACAGCTACTGGAACATTCTGAGCTGCTGCTTGAGGAACTTTTAGCCGTCTTTTTCTTCTGCTTATGTTTATTCTTCTTTTTCTCCTTTTTACTTTTCTTCTTGTCCTTTTTCTTCTCTAGACGGTCAAGTTTTCTTTAAAGAGGAAAATAATCAGTTAGAATAAAACTGATTGAAAACATTGATTTTAGGCAAACAAGCGGTGAGAAAATGCAGGAAAAAACTAACTAAGTGTAAACATTTTAGAGCAAATATTTTCTTTAGCATCAATCTCTGTTAGTCAAATACTTACAGAAGGGATATAAACTAAAATAAATCTTAAAGTTAACAATACCTCCATGTTGCCTAAATTTTTTTTTAAATATAACGGATTTGCATCCACACACACCTGAGAAGCTTCTGTTTTTGCTTAGTGGTTAAAGATTTAAGGAATGCGACTTCAGGATCCTCCTCCTCCTCTTCCTCACTGGCAACAAATTCCTGTAGTACATCAGATCGTACCATGACTTACAGATCACACACACAGACACACCTAGGAAACTTGCCAACTCGAAAAGGACAAACCATATGCAAAATGCACTGGATGAACATACACTTATAACAAGCAGAAACTAGATTGGGTACATAAGGGCAAATCAAAGTGAGCGGTGTAAGCTATGTAGAGCTGTAAAATAAGCAGTGTGTCTGCTTCCCCGCTCACCTATAATTTCAGCAGTTAGTCTCATCAACCCTGCCCTCTTGACTAAACTTGCACTGACTGGAATCACTGTGCGCTGCTGGTCTGATAATTGACCGTTTTGCTGCAATCACACTCTCTCCTCCTCACTCAGGACCAGGCATGGATATCATTGGTCTTATTTGAGCCTAAGGGGGTGGGGGGACCTGGAGATTACCTGTGCTGGATCACAAACAGTGGCGTTCCTCCCAAGGACACATTTCTTCAGCGCAAACCCACTGTTCCGCATCTCTGCCATTAACTCGGAGGGGTGCATCGACGGGCCTGTTAGCACAAAACACAGCCTCACAGTCCCATTGATGTGTGTCTGCGTCCCCCTCAGAGGGGAGCACAGCATTGGCTTTGTTAACAGAAAGGGACACCAAATCAACTCACTCGTCCCCTGACTGGGCAAATCATACTGTATTATTCTGCCAAAGCAGTGGTTAGAGCAAATCAGAATACACAATAATTGCATTTTTCTGGCAGCGCAGGAGGGGACCAGTCTCAGAACTGTAGCGCCGGACTCAGGAGCAGTAAACACATTATTGTACTGCTACACACTTTGATTACAGCCCTCGGCACACACAACTACTGCTTCCTGCACTGAGAGTGGTTCAGGAGATCCTGTAACACTAAAAGAGACTGACCAAACTAAATCTAACTAAAGCTAAAACATCATTCATTACTCTTAGCACAAATTTTAAAGTGTTCTCTGCAACTGGTAAAATTGGTGTGTGTCATTTCACATGCACTTAAATTAAGTCAAGTCATTTCAAAGATGTACAAGAATAGTTTCCTAAACACAGTGAAACACAATAAAAAAATCTCTTCAAAACTACACTGGAAACTACACCGTGTATTACTGTCTTTAGAGATAGCAATACTGCCACCTCTAGGGCCAGAGTGAGAAAGCACCAAGAGCACCCAAAGTAATGCCCAACAAAACTCAAGTAAGCCTGCATCAGCCTGATTAATTCATACATATAAAGGGTATACATATAAAACATTGTAGGATTTCTTCTAGTTACTTTCTTTTAAAACAGTACAGGAAAAACATACCTGCTTCTTCAGTTGTCATAGAGCTGGCACTGATTCCTGACAGGCCAAGAAGAGGACATTCTCTGTCTGTGTTCACATGGCCCCACTTATGACACTTGATGCACCGTACATTTCGCACCTAGAGGGTAAATACAAACAAAATCACAGACTGGTCTATTTCCAGTATAAGGAGACAAAGCACGAAGCATAACTAAAATTTGATAACCACATTCAATATAAAAACAACTCGCTCCAAAAAAGAAAAAGACTGAAAAAAGTGTACCTGGATACCAAAAGGCTGATCTCTGATGTTCATGTCATCCTTTGCATATCTGAAAAGATAAAAAAAAAAAATATATATATATATGTAAAAAACACAAACCGAGAAAGTTTTTGTGAATTTTTTTTTTGCATATACAGTACTTACTTCTCACGAGGAGCAACCTTCTGCCACTCAAACTTATACTCAGATTCTCCTTCCTGTTAAGACCCAATTAAAGTTCATTCAAAACACCTACATGAAGACAGTGAGCCTAAACATTCTATCTAAAATATATAATTAGTAGTAAGATGGCTGACAATCTTAACGAAGGAGAATTACCTCTTTGGTCTCCTCTTCTCAAGATCAGTCAATGAGTGGAAAAGGACACAGAAAGAGACACGAAGTAAGAGATAAACCTTTATGAAGGAATGTGGTTTCACACCCTAAATTATGCCTTTCAGAATATAATTACCTTTAGATGCACCAGGAGGAGCCTCATACATGAAATTAAGGCCATTTTTCACTCGATCATCACCCATCAGCAGCCTAAAATACACAAGAGGCTGAATGCAGATATGATTACAGGTGACATTGCTGCCATCTTATGGCAACGCTTGGTATAGACAAAAAGAGGAGAAAAATAAAAAAAACATGAGTCAAGAGAAAACTGTAGTAGTGTTAAAATGAAGACATTAGAGCCCAAGAAAAAGGTTTAAAGTTTCCTCTATTATACTACTATACGTTCCTTGTTTGGTTACACAGACAACATAAACTTGTAGGTGTCTTAAAATTTACTCAAATTTGCAGAGCATCAGGACCAGGGTTGCAAAACAAGATTCAAGGAGAATCCTGATAGGAACCAGAATGAGGGCTAACATTACCTAAATCCGATCATTAATTGCATGTAATATTTATAATGTATTTAATATGTTGGTCATTCTAAATAACCCAGCTGAGGAACAATAATTCAATTTTTTTTAGTTATTATGGGCCACAGCATTAAACATTTCACCTGGGAAAAAAAACCTTAATTTAAAGGTGTCTTTATACATACATCACTATGCATCTAAACATGCAAAAATGACTATTAGTGGTTTACTGAACAGCCGTACCTGTTGTTGTAGGTCTCCTGCTCTTTCAGGTAGGCCTGCATCAGGTCTTCCTGCTTCTTCTTCTCGAAACTTAATTTCTGCTCTGCTATCCATACCTAAGAAGTAAACAATAAATGGCTTTAGTTTACAGCAGGGAGAGAGTGACTGAAGGGACCCAATTATCTATTCAAATACAAAATAAAGATTTTTACAGAGAAGTTCTTTACTACTGCAGCAGTAACTGATTCTAATACCCGTGCAACACTGACCATATATATTTTCTGGTTGGTTTGCCGTTACCGCAAGTTAAATTAGCTACCAACTACCAAAGCAACCAACTTTAATCAAACTGTAGGCTACCTACATTACGGACTAAAGTAATGAGTCACCTTATCATTACACCTACTCTGACTTTAATGACACTGCATTCAAATACACAGGCTTTAATGTGGAGTTAGTCTCACTTTGCAGCTATAACAATTTCGACTCTTGGATGGCTTTCAACAATATTTTGGAGTTTCTGTGTGAATTTGTGCCCATTCATCCTATAGAGCATTTATAATGTCAAGCGCTGATGTTGGATGAGAAGGCCTGTCTCACAATATCCGTTCCAGTTCATCCCAAAGGTGTTGGATGGGGTTGGGGTCTTGGCTCTGTCAAGTTCTTCCACACCGAACTGGGGCACAGTCTTTATGGAATAGAAAGGGGCCTTCCCTAAACTGTGTCCACAAAGTTGGAAGCACAGTGCTGTGAAGAATCAAGACTTCACTGAAAGCAAGGGACCTTGCCCAAACACTAAAACACACGTGTCCCAATATTTTTTTCCATTTAATATATTAAAAGGGCAAAATGCTAGCAGGCGGTTATAAGGTTACAATTCTTCAGATAAAAATAACCGGCACGCCAGGTCTAAAAGTATTTCCGAGACAGAATTTATCTAATTACGTTATGTAATCGGAGGGGAAATGACCTTATATTAACAAAGTAAACCAATTACTTGGTTCTATTGCTAATGTGCTAGGATATTTTCTGTTCGGGCTAGCTAGCTAGCCAGCCATCGTGTGTTAGTGCATTTAAATTTTCAACGATTATTACTAACCTTCTTTATGTTGGATTTTGAGGCTGGGTGGAAATCCTTTTTACACATAAAATTGGCAAAAGACTTGCCCATGACGGAAACTCTCAGGGAAAACAAAACCAACAGCAAAGCACAGCTTAATATTTACACAGGGACCAAATGTGCTTCCGGTGTGTGTCTTTCGCTGATTTGCAACATATGAGGATTAACTGATAGACATGGTACGGGCCACATGCACCCAATCTACATTGTTTTTGTCTCGGTTTATTTGCAGCTTGACAAACTGGATGTACACGGTTGGAGAAAGTCAGGCTTAAACTTGAGTTTCACCTTTTGGGAAAAGGAGGAGGAACTCTGGCAGCATTTTATACTTACAGTTTTGGAGATCTGCACCTTACACAGTAGGTAATTCCTGAGCCTATCTGGTAAATAGTGAGGGTGCGTGTCTATCTACTTTAATATGTTAAATAGGCTTCTTTTCTGTTTCTTTGCTGACTGAAACAAAGCATGGTTTTGAAAACTGAACGATAAATATATTTCTTTGATACCACCGGATGATGAATGTGATAGCAGATTATTTTCATGTCAACTATGGGTATAGTTCCAAATGGCCCTGAAATTCTGGGTCTGCTCCATGCTGAGCTAAATGGGTTATTTGTTTCTGTGGTGCAGGATGGAGCCTTCCTCCTGTGACACTTTCGTGGCTTTGCCTCCTTCTACGAAAGGGCATCGCATAATCTTCGGAAAGAACTCGGACAGACCCTGCGATGAAGTCCAGGAGGTGGTCTATTTCCCTGCCAAAAACTACAACGATGGGGAAAAAGTGGAGGTATAATACAAATACAAAATGAATAGTTCGTTTTGTAAGAAACTTTATCATTATGTGTAATACCTGTATTATTATTATTATTGTTGTTTTATTTGTTTATTTATATTATTATGTATAATAGTCTTACCATATTTAGTGTCCAATAGTTTTCTGATTCTGATATGTTGTTCTTGGACTAAGATCAATCAGCAAGCATGAAGGTGTCCAGCTAGATGTCCATTAAACAATTTTATTGCTCTCTCATTTCCATTCCTGGACAGTGCACATACATTGAGATTGCGCAGACAATCCATACCCATGCTGTAGTCCTGAGTAAACCAGCCTGGCTATGGGGGGCCGAAATGGGGGCAAATGAACATCAGGTGTGCATTGGTAATGAAGCTGTGTGGGGGAGAGAAAGTGCTGACCATGAGGAGGCTCTGCTGGGCATGGATCTGGTCAGGTGAATACACTAATTTAGCCTGAAGTAGGGCTGTCCCTATCATATTAGTTATCAAGTTATATAGGGATTGTTTCATGATTAATTATTTACATAATTTATAACAACATTTAATTTACTTCATATGTATATTTGTTACTACAAGCAAACATCCATTAGTGAGATTCTGCTGGTGTGGGTTTGCTTTCTTTTGATGTGCACAAAAGTAATTTGAGCCTTATGTGGATAATGTTCAGGGAATGTCCTGAATATTGTTATAATGACAGGAGATTATCTGTTTACTATTCTAACTGGAAAGTATTCAATAAGCAGATATAACAAAAATATACATTTAATAAAACATACCATTTATCCCCCAGTATATATCATCTGTATAGAGGATAATCAAATGTTCATTTGTGTGTTTGATATGGGTAATGTGTTTAATGATTTTAAATAACTCTTCTGTTCTTCTATTGCACATAATGCAGTTATTACATAATCATGCACCTGGTCTGTTTTGTATTTAGACTGGGTCTAGAGAGAGCAGACACTGCAGAGAAGGCTGTGGATGTGATAGTGGAGCTGCTGGATAAATATGGACAGGGGGGCAACTGCATGGAGGATCAGTGCACGTTTACCTATCATAACAGCTTCCTCATATGTGACCGCAAAGAGGCCTGGGTCCTGGAAACCTCTGGAAAATACTGGGCAGCAGAGAGAGTAGAGAGTAAGCCAGAAATAGCAGTTGCCAATTAGTGCTTCTTTAGACCCTTTATACCCTTATACTACACTTTAAATGTGCATTTCTGTTTTGTTCTTATTAAGATGGATATCGCAACATTTCCAATCAGTATTCCATCACAACCAAGATTGACAAGGAGCACCCAAAAATGCGGGAATATGCACAGGAGCAGGGCTGGTGGGATGGCAAAACGGAGTTCAGTTTTGCTGAGGTTTATTCATTCATGACCAAAGGCCGCATAGAGGCCTCTGGGAGCCGCTACTGTGAGGGTCGCAGACTGCTGGAAATAAGCAATGGTGACTGGAAAAATTATGAGAAATTAGTAACACATCTAAATGTATCTTGTGCATACTGTGATAAGTGGTTCTATATAAGAACACAGAAGCTTTTCTGAGTCATGTTGTCCAAAGTAACAATACTGAATAACACTGAATGTTATAAACCTGTTAACATTACGTATTTTCTCTGTTTAGTGCAATGCTGTATTGTTACTATTTTTACAGGGCAAATAACTGGTGAGACTATGATGGACATACTGAGAGATAAGGAGAGTGGCATTAATATGGAGGGCATGTTCATGACAACAGGAAGTATGGTGTCAGTGATCCCTAATCACCCGTCACTGCCTGGGGTCCACTTCTTTACTGCAACACCTGATCCTGAAAGGTAGGTATGGAGCTTAATTACACATAGTAAGATACTAAACAACACGAAACTGTGCAACCTTGATACACAAAAGTGTATCTAGATTATCAGTTTTGTTTTTATTATTGGTACAGGGTCTTCATAACTGGTCTATTGATAATGGGTTTTCTTGCTTCAGGTCTGTTTTCAAGCCATTTATCTTTGTAGCTGATATAAAGCAATTGAAGCACACAAGTTCTCCCTGTTTTGGGGAGGATGACCCAGTGAAGAAGACACCTCGCTTTCAGGCTAAGCCTAACCGTAAACACCCTCTCTTCATTAAGCATGAAGTGGTGGCTGCCATAATAGACAGCACAAGGGTAAGTTGTCTAAAATCAAGTCAATAAACTTTGACCAACATTGATATTGGTGGCTTCTGTATATGCGCTAATATTTTATGACTGTAGAAGCATATCCCTGTGTTTTTATGAGTTAGCTTACAGTAAAAACCAAATGTCGTCTATTTATTTGAATAGGAAAGGGGCCAGAGGATTGTGCAAAAAATGAAAGAGATGGAGAAGCAAAAGGTGGCCGAAATGGAGCAATACCTGACTTTAGGTGTGGAAGACTCTACACTGCTGGTGCATCTGTTTTCAGATACTGTTGAAGAAGAGCTTGGTGTTTACAGCTAAGCCTGAACCAGTCTGAGGTACAAAGTGATTGTTAGAAATGATTAATTTAAAAATAATTAATATTCCATGAATATAAAATGTTTTCAGGCTTACTTAAAGCCGGACTTTGCATTTTGGTATAAATCACAATTTGCATATTGGTATAAATCACACTATTCATATATGTGTTAAATAATGTTGAAACATAAAATAATTGACCCTTTGTAGAAGGGCCTCCAAAAATGTCAGTCTTTCAGAAATGTTATCAACAACTATTAGTATCTGTCATTTACAGACACAAAAAACTGATATATAGTGTGTTAAGCAGCCCCTTTCCCTAAATAAATAAACAAAGCATCATACACTGAGAAAGTGTACCTGAATTTAATTTACCCACTAAAGATTACATATGTCAAAAATTGTATGAACTGTATTCTCTGATTTACAAAATAAAGCAATACATTTCACACTGATGCTACAAAGCAATACATTTCTACATATGCTGGAGTTACACATTTCTACATATGCTGGGTTTAATTATTGGCGTTAACGCCGTTATCGTGGAGATTCCGTGCAACGGCCCAGCACTAATATATATATATATATACATACACCCAGTTGGTCATATACATATACAGTATTGTGCAAAAGGTCTTAGGTACCTGTGCCAATTGTTTGAAACCATTTATATCAGCATTGGGTTTGTTTCTGCCAGCAAAAACACAAGAGAACATTAG
>JBBPCW010000002.1:12396696-12422152 GCA_037974425.1 Phenacogrammus interruptus
AAGGGATTTCACACACACACACAAACACACACAAACACACACACACACACACACCTCAGCCGTCCAGCACATGAAACCAGAGACAAATATCCCTCTAATCCAAGGCTCATGTGTTCTCCACACTCCAACACCCAAATACACATCAACACAGCACAAGTGTAATGGAATATAATACTGTCTTACATCATAATAAGTCATTACCGGTATGTCTTTGTGGAATTTGGGAATGTAATGACACAATGTACATGTTATATATATATGTAATATACATTACTGCACAAATGTCTGCAAAAATATCAGTTTAGATGAGCAGTGAGTGAGTTATTGTTTATGAAATATATCAAATCAAACTAAAAAGAAAAACATTATACAGTAAATATTGATGTTATGTACATTATATCACCGTGTTCCTTGGGGAAGCCCAGTACAACCTGTAATCAGAAACCTAGTTTAACTCAGTAAGTCCTTCATTAAATTAGATCAGGAGATGCTGGTGGAATTTCACAAATCCAAACAACGACTGGAGGCATCGAGGAGAAATCTGGAAGAAAATCTGTGTTCTCACTACAGCCCATAAAGTATATAATATATTTTTTGTCAAACAAAACAAAGCTTGATACTTTTTTTCTGTAGTTTGTTTGCATTTATTCTACTGTGGAGTTTTTGGTAGCAGCATCAGAGTTCTGGTAAGAGTTCTGTTAAAGTGTTCCATAAGAAGTACTGCATCATACTGTACACCTGAAAAATGCAAAAAAAGAAAATTCTTCAGTTTTTTAGGTGCACTCTATAAACGGCAGTTCTTCTTGTTGCTGAAAGGCCCACTCAGCATGGGCTTATTATATTAGATCATGGCTTAATCATTCCACAAGCTGGAGCTGAGAGGCCCCAGCTTTTGCTCGGACGTTTCCAGATGGCTGAATCTGACATCACTACACCCTACCTCAGTTTCCCACTTGCCCCACCCGCAGTTCTAATGCTCTTTACCTTCCACAATCTGCCCCCACCAGCAGTTCTAGTGCCCTTTCCCCTCCACAACCTGCAGTGTTAATGTTGCCTTAAGGCTTCCATAGACTTCACCTGCTTAATCTGTGTCTGAGACATAGGGATCAACACTTCAGCACAAATTTAAGCAAACCTCACATTTTATTTACGTACTTCAGTTTCTTTTATGGTTGGATTTTTAAAGCTTGTCCCATCAGATTCTAAAATGGATCTCAAATCCTGTGTTTAAATTCCTAGAAAATGATTGAATTGAACTAAGTGGAAATTTCAGCTGGGTTCAAAACAACCCAAAAAATGCATCTTTAAATCAATTAGTTGTTAGTATATTAATAAACATGCAGTTATGCGCTACATAGCTTAATTGCTAGCAAAGTTATGAATAATTGTTTTTTAATTCATGCATGGGACGCAGTAGTGTTAATATGATTCCTAAACAAAACATCTTTATATTTTCAAAATGGACTAATTTTGTATTCTTCAAATGTATTCCTGTTGTATGTAAATAAATGTAATAAATACATCATGTAAATAAATCCAGATGTGCTACAAGTTAAAGGAGTGAACAGTAAAACTGGAAATAGAAAAACCTTGCAGTTCCAAAAATAAATGGTATGCTCAGAAACATCTGTATCCTTTTTAAGAGGTAGCGCACTATAATTAGGTACACAGTTCCTGTTTTTGCAGATTTGTTTTGCATAAAGTCATGCAAAAGCACCTAAGAAGTATCCTGTCTTGCTGGCCATAAAAAAAAATCCTGATCATGTGAAACATGACAAAGACATCACCATCATCATCGAAACTTTCCAGATCCTAGTCCCATTCATTTTCCCTCAAACTGTGCCTGTCACTTCTGTCATAACAAAACATACCTGTTATGTACAGGCCACGGATAAGTAGCTCGATCTTGTCATACTATCACCAGAGGCGGGCTACTTATCCTTACTCTGTACTAAGCAACTTCAGAAAAGGCAGAGAAGACCATCATAACTTCAATGTACATTATAGTCAGATTAAATTCACTCACATTACAAGAAGTTTCTAAGTGAACAAGAGCATCTCACAAAAGCTGCGAGTGTGAAGAGAAAGTGCAGTTTGTGGAGCCTACATTTCTACTGCAACATCCTGCAGAGCTGCTACACAGGCTGGTCCAACACACACTCTTCTGACTGCTGCACACATAATCAACACCCCCCACACACAGTCCACTAGACCAGCAGACCATTTCACCCGGTCTCCTCCCCCATCACTCCTTCGCTCACACCCCTGCATCATTCATCTTATTTAGGGACAGAGTGTCAGTTCTGGCAAGTGCTGAATTAAGAGAGATCAGTATCCCACCCACCTAACCATTCTCTCTCACACACACACACACAAATTACAGACAGGGCCACTTGCATCCCAGCCCTGCACGTTTGTCCTGGCAGCATTAAACCTGTTTGACCTTGAGTGAAAGGTAGAGGCAGAGCTCTATTCACAGTCAGCAGCCGTGCTCAGAATATCCCACTGGCCTTGTTCGTTTTTACTATCACTTCAGCTCATTCATGGCCACTTTTGGACAATTGAAACCCATGAAAACTACAATTTTTTATTCTTTTAAAAATGTAATTTACACTGTCAAATCGTACAATGTAGATTAAAATGCTTTCATTCTAAACTCAACACTTGAAAAATGTACTTTTTAGTGGTTTCTACCAGATTATGTCCTTTATCTATTTTTGGCCAAGCGAGCAATTTTATAGAACATTATATGGCATATACATATAATGGCCATATATTTATATTTATAATTTTAGTATATATTTTATATATATATTTTTTGCCATTTTTACTACCTCAAGTTTTTGCTAACATCAGTTATACTCATAAATATCAAATATCTATTACTTTGGGTTTTTTTTTTAATCCTTCAAATACCAGTTTGTTTGCACAATGCACTTGTTAGAAACATCCTCAAACTTGGCCATTTTCTATATTCTCAATGCTAACTAAGGTCAAAAAGGGATAAATGACAATCTGGTAAAAACCACTAAAAACTACATTTCTCAATTGTTGAGTTTAGTATGAAAGCATTGTAACCCAAATTGTATGATTTGACAGTGTAAATAACAAGGAATTTAAAAATGTAGTTTTCATGGGAAATGTAGTTTTCATTCAATTGGCCAAAAGTGGCCACGATTGTTACAAATCCAGACCCTTGGGAAATTTCATTCCATATGCATTAACACAGCTAAAATAGTTGACATGGATTTAAGCTGTTTTTCAGGTAAGAAACAGTTGTGGACTTCTTAAGCATTGATGTACGTCGCTCTGGATAAGAGCGTCAGCTAAATGCCGTAAATGTAAATGTAAAAAGCAAGTGAATTGGACACAAAAGGCCTGCAACAAGACCAGAGGGATATGTAGACAGCACAAGCATGCACAGACAGACACACCCCACATTCAAGCCCTTTATGAGGTCCAGCTCTTATGTGTCCCAGCTCTTTATGTTCAGTCCCTTTAGAGCTCAGTCCCAACACAGACAAACAGCTGTTTTGGATGTTCAGAGAAGTGTAATGCACCTCTTACAATCTTTGCCAAGATCAAAGATTCTTTACATGCCTCTGTATTCTAAGAACATGAAGTTAACAGTAAAAAAAAATAAAATAAAGATTTTGCATACCTTTCATTCTATTCCAGGAGCAGCTCCTAACACACAATTTAAAGGGCTATGAAAGAGATATCAACCCTAATAATGTACAAAAAAATCTGTTATTTCATAAATGAATTGCCTCATAACACAAAATGCAAACATACATAACATTCATTTTGCCATTTAACTGAAAACTAAAGAACCTAAAGCACTCAAGGTCTAGGATGCATTCTGTGCACGTCTGTCACTTCTGGGCTTGATTTCAATATTTCACTTCACATTAGTATTTGACTATATAGGGCAGCTCTCTGCACGTGGAAACGCCGCTTCCACCACGCCTGCCCGACCCAAAAAGGTCAATTTATCTCACGCATCACGGGAGGGCATTCCAATTCATTAGTGTGAAAAGGCACCGTGGTCTCGTGATTAATTTGGTGCGTGTTATTTGATGGGTGCGGATCAGGGTTCAGCCGCTGTGGCATTAATGCAGCGGCAGCCTGGATAAAATGGCCTCTTCACCCGCTCTGCTGCCCTGTGCGATTAATACAGATGGATTGCTGATGCTCAATAACAATAAATCACTCTTCCACAAAACCGGGGCCACTGGAGCGATTTTTTCATAAATTTTCAGCTTTCACTCAAGAGTCAGTGGAGTGAAACACACAGCTCTAGGGGCCACGTTAACACATCAAGAGGAAATGGCAATGTGAAGAAAAACAAAAACAAAAAACAAGGCAAACCCCCCCCCCCCCCAAAACATCTGGGACTGCTGTGACAAAAATGGACATGAATGGTAGTTAATGCATGCAATATCTGTGCACTTACAAGCAACCTGGATTCCTTTTTCTAGTGCTGGTAAAATACCAACACTTCAAAAAACGATCCTATAGTGATATTAATGCACTCCAATAAATGACTGAAAAATAACTACAGCATTAACACCGAAGTACAAAGCAGAATGGGCAGAAGATACGAGGAGAAAAAACAGGAAGCTATTGAATCAGGAATAGAATTAGTTTAAAGAGCTTCACATCTTTTAATATCCTAACCTGCACTGGTGTACCTAAGAGAACAATGGAGGATAATTTAATGGGATTTCATGGTAAATTAAGACTCACCAGCTGCCAACATAGACCAAGATGACCCCCCTCCCCCAACCCCTCAAATCACAGTACTCTCAGCCAGGGATGACACCATGGGACCACAGATAAGAACCCTCGAAAAGATGGGGCAGATGCAACCAAATAGTCACTATAACTGTAGAGAAGCAGGATGTCTAAATGAAGTAAGATATGTCATGACATTTTTTTCATGCTGTGGGGGGCGGGTAACTCATCAAGAGTAATTAAAAACGAACCATGAACCTTCCCTCGCGTTGGGAAAATAGAGCTCAGCATGATTAGGGGGACAAATGCAGCCTGAGGTACAGTAGCTTCTGTGATAATCTCTAAACAAATCAGCTTGATTGATGGAGGGTTGGAGGGCTTGCAGTCTTGAGGGTTGCAAGACGTCGCTGAACTGTCACTGTAAACATCCCGACATAACGGACATGTACAAGTCCTTTTGTAAAGGTCACTCAAAGAGGAGCCTAATTAGTGGTCAATATATTGTGGAATTAGTCCAGCAGAGTCAAGATGCAACACAGCTCTGAACACCACATTTCTAAAAGTGAAGTTTAATAAATTAATGTATTCATGCGCAAATCAAATACAAAAACATTACAACTAAAAAACATCAGCCAGTTTTGTTGAGAGTGCAAGAGATCCTTGAAGGCCAGACTACAACAACAGACACTGAGAATAAGGAGATTCTTTATGACTAGAAAACTGAGGAGACTCTGAAGATTTCACCTGAAGAGGTACTGCATGGAAAGGCAGATTGTAGGCAGAAAGTGATCAAAGTAAATCACAGGTTTGTAGTTAAAATGGTGACACTTTACTTGGAATATAGAAACGTGTTAAATTACATTCATAAAACCCACAACATATACAAAATGAAAAAAGGAATGTACATCATAATTTCTGAGATTAAAAAAATAATCTAGTCCATTAAGATATAAGCAACCCAACAGTAAATTAATGAATTAAAATAAAACTTATTCAACCAGTAGGCATTGGCAGTGACATCACCAAACACCACCAAACGACACATGCTGCACTGGTACTACACCTGTTAACTAAGGATCGTCACACTACTCACTGATTTTACAAGTGTGTCTTCTGTAGATTTATCAGCATTCCAAGTAAAGTGTCATCAAAACTCACTGGAATCTATCACATTTACAATGTTTCACAAAACTCAAAAGGCCTGTTTGGCAAGAGGGAAATACTATACATCCACGGGACAAAATAAAAGCACAGTCACAACATGTCACATTTCACGAGCTTTACCACATGCTGCAGGAGTGTGAGCTACAGGGCTATTCCACAATAACCCTGAAACCACCCCAAAATAAACCACGCTCGTTCTGCACAGTCCTGTCCTTCAGTTTCAATGACCCCCGACAAAAATGGGGAGGAAGACATGCAAATTAAAGGTACATAATCCGCACCCACTAAATGGGAGAAAAGAGAGTGCTAAGCAGTTAGTACTGGTCCATCAGATGTGGAAAAAAATTGGTATTTACAGTGGCTCCTTCATCTTGAGATTCAAGTTTTTTGCACAAAAAGAAACAATGATACAGCACAGCAGTGGAGTGCAGTCCATGATAAAAAGTGTTCCTTCATCCAGGAAGCGCAATGGCATTGAGGTTAGAAGAGGATGTCCTCGTTCTTTATCAGGGACTCCACCACCTGCCTCTGGTAGCGGATGTCATTCAAAGCCGTCATGGCATCGAGGTCCGGCGCTCGCATCAAAGTGGGGCCATACACAATTCCCAGATTCTCTGCATTCATCAGGTTATCCTTCTCATTCTGGGTTACCCTATAAATGCACAGACAGAAATCACACACTTGAGAATATGAAGTGTTTCTGAGATCCATGGTTAAATGATCCAAAGTTAAGAGGACAGCATAAGGTACAATAATAGAACTGCTAAATATATGCATGCAGTGAGACAGTGAGGTAACGTGTTGGTGCGAGAGTAGGTATGAAACGTGCTCTTCACCTTTTTAAATGAGCCATCAGATACCTCAGCGTTTCATAGTGAGCAGGAGGCAACAGCTTCAGAGCCTCATGTAACGCCTCGAGACGCTCGTCTGGCTCTACTAGCTCTGAGAAGACAAACAAACAAGTCAGTCTGTCTGCACTCTGTCAGTGGGTTAAAAAATAGCAAATCTCTGCAAATGTATCCAACAACAGTCAAATGAGAATGAAAAATACAAAGTGAAAATCTGGGCTGCATTTGATATGTTTGCTTCCATTAAAGTTCTTATTCTCCACTGTGCATAGGCCTGACAATTTCATATTCATCTGATCGCAATTATTTCAGATGACTGCAATTACTAAGAATGACCATAATCAGGTTCCGCAGTCATTAGATTTTACAAATCTATCGAGTATCATGGCAGCATGAGGATATGCAGCATGTTGATTGGAAATGTTGAATACTTGGGGTTGAGAAAACTAAAGGACAAAAACCTACAAAAGGGTAGCAGCAAGAAAAGATAGCTAAAACAGATCTTTACCTAATTAAATGTCAATTAATCATTATGAAAAATAATTGTGATCGTGACAGGACTAATTGGAGATATTAGCCAAAGAGATCATGTAAATTTAAATGTGATCTGTCAGCTAAACTACATCAGGCATCAGGCATCACTGTAGAACATATACAGAAAAGCAGCTCAGCAGATCTAAATCGCACATTATTCTTAGCATATAATCTCACATCTCCACACAACTATGCATTTTTATATGCATTAATTAGATTTAAATAAAATGTGCAACAATCTAATCAATTTAATGATTTTAGTGCAGATCAGTACTTTAAAAAAAATTGAAAATAAATAAGACAGAAACTCACTGGCAGCCTCAATGAAGCGTGGGTATGCGTCATAAGTGATAACGGGGATGGGTAAATCCCTGAAGTAGAGTTTAAGAGCCCCTGTGATGATGTTGATGTCTTCATACACATTGACTGAGATATCTGCCTTCTCTCCATCTGCACAGAGAGCCAGAAAGAAGGCTTGACCAAGGGCTCACCACAAACCACTTTAATTCATACATGGTGTGTGAAAATAAGGGGAAGACATGTAGAAAGGGCAGATCACATTTTGTCCTGCAGAGTTCAGCTCCTGCACAGCACAGAATGTAGAAGTAGGACCCACTGTGCAGTGCTGTGGTGACTGTATTTCAATGCTTTCTGGCACTCCGTTACTTTGGCATCAGTCTACTGCTCGGTCTCATCACAATGCTCCGAGCCGAGCCTACACTCTGCCAGGGGTGATACCCTGCTCTCCTTCATGCCCCACTAGCCCACTTCCTCTGTATGCTTCTCTCATGCCCCTTCTCACTTATTTACTTCTTTTAATGCATCAGTTCCTATCTCTCTTTTTCCCCCTGCCATTCTGTCCTCTCTTACGCTGCCTCATCTTCACGATCACCGAAAGCTGCATTCTAGCCCCGGGGCCTTCTCCACTTGAGAGATGGAAAGCTTCATAAAAGCTGTATTTCCTCAAAATCACTTTTAAACATTCAGCTGCGAAGCCTTTCCCCTAAACTCAGTAGGTGCTCTCTGCAGAGGCTAAGCTGTGTCTGACATTGTCCATTTGTCCTGGCTGCGTCTGTGTTTAATGCCAGAAGCCGAGGACTCCTGGGGACACGCTGCCTCTGTGAAGAGGGAGAGTAATCCTCACACAAATGCTGCACTTCCACATGAAAGCAGCTCTGGCTACCCGGCAGTAAGCAAACACATGGCGTTCCCACTGTTAGACAAAGAGTGACCTAAAAAAACGGCGCTGGGAACACATGTGGGTGTTTAACACTGAAGGATTATGCATAAAGGGCCGTGTGCAGGCATGCAGGCAATTTCAAATAATATTACTGTATTTCATCAGAGCCAAGCTGCAGTGTTTGTCACACGTACACAAAGGGAAACATACCTCGGTCAAACGATAACTTCACATCTTCGATTAAATCACTGAAGCCAGACACCCTGTAGAGACCTTCTGACTTCAGACCTAAGGCAAAGCAGAGGGGTTACTGTAGTAATGTCTATCTACAAATGAATAAATGGTTTGCTGCACCTCGGATAATACTGTGCAATGCTATGACATATTAGTCTTAGGCACCTGTGAAAGTAATATTTGAAAACTGTTCAAGTTTTATTGTCATATACAGATAACAATATAGCATCATTACTGTAATGAAATTCTTAGGCTCGTGTTTATAAAGATAAAAATAAAATAAAAATAAAATAGATAAGCAGTGAGTGTTTTTTTACATTCATATTACTAAATACACTAAATAAAAGAATAGATAAAAAAAACAGACTCTAAAGAGTGATTTTATGTACAGATTCTGTGATACTGATTGTATTTATCAATACTGGAAGTCCAGTATTAACTGTAGTTCCCATCAGCCACCTGGTTTGTCAGTCCTTCATTATATTAAATCAGACGCTACAGATGGAATTTCACAAATCCAAGCCATGTGTGACGGCATTGAGGAGAAATCTGGAACCTGTGTTCTCCTTACAAGCTCACAAACTATCAATTACTTTTTTACAAGCAAATCTTGATACTTTTTTTTACTGATTTCTTGTTTGTTTGCATTTATCCTAGTGTTAACTTTACAAGCAGAAAGACGCATGCTGAAAAAAAAACTGTAAACATTTTTTCAAATGTAAAACACATTTCGTTTAACAGTCAGTCACACATCCAAAATTCATTAAAACACTGGAAAAAGACATAAATAAATGTTGGTGTATCTCTGAAGGAGTTAACACTGGTGATTACACTGCACTGCCTATAAACACATGCATGGCTGATTTTAAGGACGATTACTCACCTCGTGATTCAATCTCCCGTATACACATGTCCACTACCATAGGCCGCTTGGAGTTATGAGCCTTGACTAGTGTGGTCAGATCACAGCTGTAGACTTTCTTCACATGTTTCAGGTCAGGCTTGCAATCGTTAGGCACCATTTTGGAGCACTGCTTATGAACATTCAACCCACAGTCTGCAACAAACAAGGTGCAATACATAAGTAATATAAAAAGGAGGCTGTCCTGCTTCTAAACATTTTCAGGGACATTATGTCTGTCGTTGCTTGGATGCTTAGGCATATACGATCCATGCTAATTCAAAATTTATAGCAAACAGCAAAAAAAAACAAAAAAAAACAAATTGCCAAGCCCAGCAGTTTGAGGCTAATATAATTATTGATTGTCCATCTCCTGTGGCTAGAACAGACTGGGTTAATTTTTCATCCAACATTCCAGCGTGGCAAGGTTCCAGTCTCCTTAATCAATAACTGTCCAAACTGTGTCAATGTCCTCCAATCTCTGATGTCATCATCTGCTTGGCTGATAGGCACACTATTGGTGTCACCTTGGAGAGGCACGCCAAGACTACAAATGAAGCCTGATAAAAAATGCATGAGCCACTTCAGTCTTCTCTGGGCTATAAAATCACAAATGCAATTACAATGTTCATAGAACAATGGGGTTTGTAGTATCAAAAGAACATGGCAGGATATGGTGACAAAGAAGCATAACTGTGCAAATAAACAGTCTTACAAACAACTTTGGAAAAATCTGCATGCTACTGCCTAATGATTATCTAAGTGAACAAACACAAAGAGGAAAATTCATTACATCTGAGGTTTCATATCACATGCTTATAAAACCCAATCCATTTGTACATGTTGCAATAAAGAATCACAGAAAATAAACAGAGCAGCACAAATAAGAGTGTAAACATGGAAACAGGCTCAATCTCACCCAAAAACAGAGACTGAGCCTGGAGTTATACAAATGCAGGCAAATTAGTCCATTAATATATTAATGCAATGGGCCAGCTGCTCCAAAGCAGGTAACACCATGTGGGGGGAGAGGAGAGAGGGTTGGAAGAGAGTGATAGAGAGAGAGAGAGAGAGAGAGAGAGAGAGAAGGAGAGAGAGAGAGGGGGAGAGAGAGGGGGAGGGGGGGAGAGAGAGAGAGTGAGAGGGGGAGAGAGAGAACAGGGAATGAGCAGAGAGCCAGAGCGGAGCAAGAAAGAGAGAGCGGGAGGGGGAGAGAGAGAGAGAGAGGGAGAGAGAGAGGGAGAGAACAGGGAATGAGCAGAGAGCCAGAGCGGCAGTATGCTTAGAGCTGGGGCAGATGCACAAACTCCACTGCTTTGTGTGAGCAGGGCTCTAGGGGAGAATTAGGGAATTAGAGCTGTGCTGAAAACAATGTGGCCTGAAGGGGCGAGAGAGTAGGAGAGAGTGAGCGAGAGCAAGAGACAGAAAGAGAGTGAGAGAAAATGACAGAAAAGAGAGCGAAAGCTCTTTTCTCCTCCCCACACACACAAACCAGTGAAACACAGCCCTTCTGAGAGCTGCAGGGCAGACTTCATTTCCAGTTTTAAAATGGGGCAGATCTTCAAAGCTCTACACTCCTCTTGGCCTGAGTGCCTATATTCAACTCACTAAAACTGTCTTTAATCATAATCTTTATAAAGCGTTGTCTCATTGTTTACAGTTCTTTCCTTAAAGGAAAAGTAGCAGCCTTTTGCAGCTACTTAGCAAGCTTTAGCTTTCTCTTACCCACACCACTCTGAACAGAAGAAAACAACTTAAACAGCACCAGGAACGGAAAACCTACTTATCTGGGACTGTTCATTATACAGTCGCCTTTTTTCTAAAAGATAAAAATCATTAATAAATCCTCCTGTCTGTAGCCTTTTTACACTGGCAAATGTGGGTGAAAACCCTTTGTCCTATTAGTTTCTGTAATTAAAATTAAGAACGTTTAACCCATTTGTTGAAAACAAACTACTGAATATGGCGTGGCGACACCAATTCAAAAAGACTCTGATTAAAAAATGGCCCCTTGAGCAACTGTGCCTTCATTTAAATTCATTGATGCAGAAATGTAATTATTTTATGAAAGAGAGTGAGGGATCTCTTAAGAAGAAACGACAGGCGCTGTAATGGAGAGCAGGTGCCGAGAGGTTCAGTCTGTCCTCTAAGGGCCACTGATCCCGTGTTCAGATGGCTGGTGCCGAGATGATCCCCACCAGGCTAAGGTGGGCACGAGAGGCCTCTGGGGGGATGTACACACATATACACACCAAGACACACGCAATAGACTAGGAAGATAAGCTTGTGTGTGTGTACTGAACTCCAGCACATGCTTATAGTGAACCACAGACATTACTGAAGCACCACTTTGGCTGGATTGCAGCACCTCTATAGCCTCTCACACTGAGAGCTCTGAATAAGATTGTAACATTGAGTGACCTATCTCTGCCTATGGGGACAGAATTTCAATACGTGTGTGTGTGTGTGTGTGTGTGTGTGTGTGTGTGTGTGTGTGTGTGAGAGAGAGAATGCCTCCTAGAACTCTTGCTTCGTTATAAAGACATGCCAGCTTTGTTTTGCCCTCCGCCATGATGGCATTGGGGGAGGGGGCTTTACCCTGATGAAGCAATGTGGCACAACATGCACAGACACAGGGGCTGGCATACTGGCACCCACCCAAACTCACACACAGTGAGAAAGAGACGGGGCATTGTGTAATGCAAATTTCAACATCAAATGAGGCTTCACTGTCCCAGTTTCTATCAGCACCACTGATAGAATCAGAGTGGGAAAACGGGAGCGTGCGAGAGAGAGAGAGAGAGAGAGAGAGAGAGAGAGAGAGAGCATGAGAGAGAGAGAGAGAGAGTGAGAGAGAGCATGAGAGAGAGAAAGAGAGAGAGAGAGATCTACAAACACATCTACAAAAGGAACCTCAAAATAACAGCTTTGAACACACGATGCTTTCAAATAGATTCATGTATTATTCATTAGAACAGTCCTTGAAAACATTAAGTGTAGCCAAGTTTGTCCTATAAATAAAACATTAAAACACACACCAGCCTGTCTCAGTGACCAATACCTTAAATTACAGGACACGCAAAAAAAAATAAAATAAAAGACGGCACACACACACTGTCGTTTTGAAAAAATGAAATCTGTACCCATTATGTTTATGATAAACCCAAGTTCATCATAATATTCTAATCAAAATCAACATAGGTCATAGCTGAAATTTTAAGAGAAGCTAATTATTAACAAAACCATGAAGTGCGCACATCAGAAACTGATCATGCTAATGGAATTCCAGGAGTTTAGGCTGAAAAACTGCTCTAAACACAATTATGTCAGTGCAATACAAACTCATTGTGTTTACAGACTGGTTTCAACAATGTAACACGGTTACAAATATTTGATACATAAATACATGCAGCTATTTGAAACAGTGTGTGCTCTAATCAGTGGCTTGGGTAAGAGCAACAACAAATTCTGAATTGGCAAATATTCAAATATTTATATGCTGTTACTTCTAAGCCATATTCAGTGTGACCCATTTAAGCAATACTACAGAGATACAGTTCAATAAAACAATTCCCTCAGCCGTTAGTTAAGCCAAAAAGCAATCTTTCATCATGGAGACTAAGCGTCTCACATGCAGATGAGTTAATGAATTAAACCACACACAAACCAACAGGCATCACACCACTACACTATTACACGCATCTCTTAATCCACTGGCCACAAATACATTTATGTTAAATTGTTCTGAGCCTTTTCAGCATTTCTGTGATCTCACATAAGTATGTTTTTAAAAATGAAAAGAAGAATGAACTGTTGTTGGAGGCATGTGGTAACATCTCAATATTTAGTAATTTTGAATTAATAGTTACAGGATGTACGATTTATACAAAAATAAGATTTATCATTATGGTGGAATTGCATTGAAAGTGAGAAATGAAACAGTGAATCTAAAATTCTGTAAACAATTTTATATTATTTGTAGGTTTTCCCCCACAAATACCATTAAAACTGGTTGTGTGTGTGTGTGTGTGTGTGTGTGTGTGTGTGTGTGTTTGCATTTGTTCACCTGCACATTTGACTCCCTGAGCAATGAGTCCCCACATAAAGTTAGCGCAGTACTCGCACCAGTGTGGACCCCTGAAAGTGTGCACCTAAAGGACAGAGAGAAAAAAACATAAGCAGCACGCACATACTCGACTCATTGCTCTTCAGGATGCAACATTATGGACTGGAGGATTAAGTGTGAGATGGATACAGGGGGCACTACAGTCATATCAAATTTGATGGACTGTTAAAACCCACTCAAAAATTATTCTTCAGCAGAGAATGAGAGGGGGAGAGACAGAGAGGAAGACAACAGGAGTTTATAATATGTGTGAGAAAAGAACAAAGAAATACAGACACACAAGCACAGGCATGCAGTGTGTGGCTGGACCATTCAGCAAGGTCTCCCTCTCTCTCTCTCTCTCTTTCATGGCAAATAGCTATCACTCCTTTTCTCCTCTGCACCAGGTAACAGCTCGGCCAATCAGGAGCCGTCTCAGCATCTCTCTGGGGATCAGAGCGGGGGACAAGCCACTGCTGCTGCTGTGGGACACACTGACTGCTGGAGCAAATTAACCATGGCCTCAGTGAACATAAGCAGGTTTACAGACCCTGTGCGCTTTCTCTCTACCACACACACCAGGGAAGGTGATGAAAGCAATATCATACACATCAAACCCACACAGCAGTCTAAAGAAAGAAGTGCAATTTCCATTGTTAATGGCTCAACATAAAGACTAAGTCTAAAATGTATTAATCTGCAGCCTTTTAGCGTCACTTCATAGGAAAATCTGTCTGTAACATATTCCTCCTTCCCTCATTCATTCATGGAATTTAGTTCTATGTAATTACAATCAAATGTCACCATTTGGTTGTAATTACATTGCTTCTGTTGTTATATGCAGAAGCAGCCCTTGAGAAACAAAAAAGTATGATGACACACAGATGAGAAAGGTTAGAAGAGAGAAGCTAAAAGAGAAACATTCTGTGGAGTCAGCAGTCTTATAGCCTTTGAGGTGCCCATGCTTCTGAACTCCATTACTCATGGAGAAAACACTGAAATGAAGGAGAGGGAAAATGAAGGATGAGAGAGAAAAAAAACAACCAAAAACAGAGATATAAAGAGAATAAATAAATGAATAAAATGAATAAATAAGGGAAGAGTAAATAGCAAACAAACAATAACAAATGTGAGAAAATACATTAAACTATGCAGGAAATACATAAAAACGTTAAAAAGGGGAAAATAGCAAGAAAGAAAAGTGAAATTAAAAGGATGTAGTTCAAAGGGAAGACACCACTGCTGACAGTAGTGGAAGCCAAATGGGGATACGCCACTATGCTAGTTCTGCCCATCAATCCCTAATCTTTCCATCTGTCAACCAAAAGTGTGGTCTGTCACATATGCCAAACACAGAAATGAAAAGGGGGGAAATGATTTGGTCTTCTGAAAATAACTCTGTAAATAATTTCAAGCTGCCCTATTTGTCTCATCTTACTGCTGAAACTCCAACTACTACTCACTCAAGCTCAATCTGTTTCCTCCTAGCCAACAGCATGCAATCCACAAGCAAGTACACTTCTGAAAAATATTTAGGAAATATCTGTAGTAGTTTGCCTAAAACAAATTTGTAGATCACTGATATTCCATACTTCTCTGCTTCAGATAAAAATAAATACAAACCATTTAAACTAACACACTAACAACAGCATGAACACCACAAATACGCATACACACAGTGTAAGTGTTTAACGTATGAGGGAGGCAGAATGGTAAAGAAAAGGATGGTCTTACCTTGAAGTTGTGGACTTTTTCATACTTGGGCGCGCGGTCATTCTCCTTCAGCGTGGCCCGCCGCACCAGCGAGGTAAGCTGTGAATAGGCAAAGAGTTTAAGAGGCTGCCAGAGGGTAGCAGGAGGCTTCTGAGGACCCATCCTCATGCCTAGCGCTGCCGCCAACATCTCCTGTTCTTTCCCTTCCTGCTTGGCCTTGTGCACCAGGGACTTCTCCCCCTTACGGAGACTGTAGGACTCCCGCGACGGCATACCGACACGCTTGCTAACCGATTCTGCACGGCTGGAGAGTTGCTAGGAGCTCAGCAGAGAAACCCAATGACTTTCAGACAACAAGATATGAGGGGAAAAAAGCCCCCTCTGACACTCAGAGGTTCCCTGCTACACTGAGAATGTCCTGCATTGCATTACTGATGGGTGCCGGCGAGTCAGCCACAGGGCAGATAAGGACGAAAGCTCTTAAAGCTGAACGCTGCCAAAACAAGTCACTTCTCTATCTCTGAGCCCGCAATTCCAACTCCAGATAACATTAAACAAAATAAAAAAATGACTCCTCACAGCAAGAACAGTAAGTCCAGAAGAGGATGAATGGAAGAGAGAAATAGTTCTGTGTTTAAGTGTGTGGAGCCCCTCCGTCTGCCTTGCTGGGCATCTATATGCAGATGAGATGAGTGGTTGAGTTAATCCTCTCCTCTCTGCAAACGGCAGATATCCTCTCTGGAACACTGCCTTAGAGAGAGGGGGAGGTGGGGGTAGCAGTGGGGGGAGGGATCTAACGACAGTCGCACTGAATCACACAGCTCAAACTAGCCAATCAGAGCAGAGCTTCAGAGCAGAGCTTCTGAGCAATCACTCCCCGGAACCCCTTTTGTCCCGTCCCCAGAAGCTGTGTGTGAGAGAGCGAGTGGGAGGAGAGAGCACAGAAGTGTGGAGGAGCCTGAGAACAAGCGTGGGCCTGTAATGACCACTGAGTGAGTCATCCATCACCTCAGCACCAACTCTGCACTAATAGCAGCACAGCACTGCTCCAACTGCACTAGCATTACCTTTCCCAAATAATCATTAAAGCTCGCCACACCAACAACACATGTAGTACAACAAAACAGGAGCACGTAAAGCAAGAAGCCCATAACATGTAAAACAGACATTTATTATGACCATTATTGTCCCTCCTTCATACAAAGGGTGATGACAACCAGAGGACAACCTAGATTTAATCTGGTTAATTTCCTCCTGTATCAGGGCAAGCTGAAAAGCCTCACAGACTTTCCAGAGATGGTCCAGCTTCACGTGCTGCCTGCAATGTAATTAAATCCACTTGAAGACAAAGCAGATCCCGTTGCAGAGCTTCCTGGTCTCCAATGCTAAACCCAATTAAAGTGTTATGCTAATGACAGGAACAGCTTTTCTCAACAGACCACAATCAAACGCTACACATCATTTTCTTTGTAATCAATGCAGCCAGTAAAGTTCAGTCAGAAAACTGGCAAAGAGTTACACAGTTTGCATAGTTATAGTAATTCAATATAGGTGTAAAAGTCAGTAGACATGGCTTGTTATATGTTTCTTCAGAAAGGGTATTAATGTTTGTTTTCTTCCGGGAATGCGTTATATGGGACTTCAGAACACTGCTGTGAGGTTATGATTGCATTTAGCCCCAAGAGCAAGAGCGAGGTCATGTACTAATGATTAGTTTTCAATCACATATGGTCACTAATAATCCCAAAGGTGTTGGATAGAGCTTTATCACTGCAGAGAACACAGTTCCACTGTTGCACAGTCTCTTTATACTTCTGTAACCAAAGCTGGCCTTGGGCATGGAGACCTTAGATATGACCAGCTGCTCTAGAGTGTATGATTCAATTGAACATGCTCTACTATAGAAATTATGCTGGCTGTGTGTGGACAACTGACCATCTTTTCCAATAATGGGTGCACCTTAAAGTAACTGAATTCATTGATTACAAGGGTGTGCAGGTATTTTTGGACATACAGCACACATAAAAATATAGCCCATTAATCAGTTTAAACCAAAAACTCTAGAAGCAGGCAAAGCAATGCTGCTATGACTAAATCAAGATTTAATTTAAATATATTTATAAATGGTAAGCAAGTTACTGACTGGTTGCAGACTGATTTAACTGAGCAGTCTTTCTTCTGGTGCACCTGTAAATCATAATGTCTCACCTGCAACCTTTACCAAAGTTCCTATACATAAAAGCCTTCATGCCACTAATTTCCACACACTCCCAGTACACATAGGGAAGTCATTATCTCACCCTCTCAAAACTCAAACCAGACAGCTGGCTTCACTTCATAGCTGTATGAGTCCTATAGTGGGACAAAGCTAAAGCACATCACAGAATTCTCCTTAAAGCAATAACAGCAGTGAATAGAGGAGGGCAATGGTAGATAGCTCTGAAGAACTGCCTCTGACAGTCTTACTGTGACTTTGAACACAGCAAGCCAACAGCTACTGCTTACCATGACTCTAAGGAGCACAAAAAAACAGATTTTAATTTCTACCTTCCCTACAGTTCTGTGCATTGTCATTCAATTTTTTTGGTATTTTCTCTTATCTTGGTATGATTATAGATTCTCTTATACCCGACTTCCCCCTCGGTCTAAAAAAGTCAACTTTGCCTATAACAACATGGACAATTACACACACGCACACTCTTCCACTCTGTTCCCCTCTAATCAATAACATAAGAGTTCACTAAAGCCAGACCCTGCCAGTTCAGAGGACAAATGGTGGTCAGGATGAGAGAGCTTCCTGCCTGCTGGCTTTCAGATCAATGAGCCAAACCCAGGCCAACTGACTGAAACCGCTGAGTCCGAGATGAAAGTCTGTGAGACCTGGGCTCCAACAGAGGCGGTGCTGCTGTACACCCCGTGCCACGTTAGCCCAGTGGCAGATACCTGCGCCCCGTGGGTCAGCGCAGCAGCCCTGTGCCTTTCATATTCACCTCTCCTCCCGTCTCCCAGTGAGCTGCGGTGCTGAGAGTTAGCGTAATAGCGGTGCCTTCTGTGCTTGGGCTGTTTGGAGTTTAACAGTGCTGCCCGCTGCTTGGTGCAGTTGTGGCGTCTGGCTCTCAGGATGGGGGCGCTTTCAGCAGCTCCACTAATTGACACTGATTGATCTGCCTGTTCCTCAAATGCGCTCAGACCCGAACGGCGCTCGTAAAACGGATGGATGCAAAGTGCTGCTAACTCAAGGCCATTTTCAGTCTTTACTGAAAACAAGAGAGAAAGAGCGAGTCCATCTGTCCATGTAATCACTCATTTGTTCGCTGACATTAAACACCTGATGGTTTAACATGAGTTTCCTGCTCTTGCAGCATAAGAGATAATTGGTCATTAGCTGCACCAGCATACAGAGACCTGATCTGACCATTTCTTCACCTGTTGTTCTGTTGCCTCATCTTCATAATCTGACCTCAGCACCTTTTTTAACTGTGTATTATAATGACCACCATGATAACAAGGAATGAGCAGCTGTTCTTAAAGAAAAAACAAGGCACAATTAACTTCCAAAACCCCTCAAAAACCATGCAAATGTTTATTTAAAGGGGGATTTCCACCAAATTTCTGCATAATTGTTAAAATGTAAACAAAAATCATTCGATCTGCTTACATGTGAAATGCCCTATTCTAGAGAATATTACAGAGTCCGAAAAATGGAACCAGATGTCTCAAGTGTTTAGTCCCTCTAAAGTGTATGGGTATATTCATCTCACAATATGTATTATTTGATTAATACAATAAAACTGCGTCTTTGTTTGGTTAGAACAGCATAAAATAGCGAATAAATGAAAATATGCCGTTCATCAATGTTTAGAGCATTCAATTAATATTAGAGCATTCAACATTATGCATAACATTTAAAATAAAAGCTCTGTACAGTGTCCCAAAGCACAAGCTAACACACTAGCCACAAACATGCTAGTCACAATAACATTTAATATAAACCATATGATGGACATTAAATCAGCCAAAACAATAACGTAATACTTCACCCATCAGTGATTTGAATGTTGTGGCTGCTCAATGTGTAAAAATATTGATGCAATACAGTGAGATTTTTAAAAAAATATATAATATGTTCTATTTTGGCTTTAAATGTTTCTCTGCAATGTCTCTCTACAATAAACAAATACCACACTGAAACACTTCAGTGACATCTCAATGAATGAATTATACAGAAATTTTCAAAATTAGGTGGAATACCCCTTTAAGTGCACCATAAAAGAAACACAGAGAAGGAGAGAGTGCATGAGATATGCTAACATATCCTGAGTAGGCGAGAGTGGTGTTATATAAAATGTTAAATGGTTTGCTGACCTGTGTCATCATAAAAGTGCCATCAAGCCTGTCCAGCTTCCTCTCCTCTGTTCCTAATTACAGCACTTATGGGCATATTCATTTCTCTGGGCTTAGATATATAGACGCTTTTTCAGATATACCCACCTGCTTGGATGCTTATTCTACTCAGAAAATACATTAAGACCTAACTGATGCTTTTAACCATGCATTCTGTTAAAACTCCCCGAAACACAGACACACTTTATATCCAGATAAACAAAAAATCTTCTCTGGGGACAGATGATAATGTGGGTTGGAAGTTATGTAATGTTATATAACGTTTAATCGCAATGCGCAATCACGGTGCAGGAGATGGGAAGGAGAGGAACTGGAGCACTTGGTACGCTCCGAATGCTCCACACACACTTGTACCGTTCTTTCACTTATGACAATCCTCAAACACTAGCAAGTTGGAACAAGAAGTACATCTTTATCCTCCAGATCACTGAAAATCACAGTTAAATGCAGCATTAAGGGTTCCTTATCTGCTAGGACTGGTCAAGACCAGTTAAGAAGCACAAGACAAATCAGAGAGAGTTTGTTACTATAGCAGCAGTGTATAGCTTTATACACTGTACAAAGCCTGAAGGCCCCTGCTTATATAAGACACTCACAAAGAAGTACAGAGAAGAAAAACTGAGCGCAATTAAAAAAAATCCAAAGTCAAACCATCCATAAACTGAGGATTCAGAAGACATTAAAGATCATGTAAACTACAACATGCATATCGTCAATCCTCCAAGCATAAAAAAAGACATAGATCAAATTAGGGATATAATAGTTCATAAAATATCATTTAACATATATGATATGTCTTGATTAAACACATTTTTCAATACAGCAATATAAAGATAGCCTAAATGTATTAATAGTAACGTCTCCAATAATGTAAATTCACTTAATGTGTTTGGAATGTGTTCGGATTGAGCTGTTCTGATCAAGTAGACATTGTGATCTGAGCTATGTGTGAAGAAAATGTAGCCAGCTTGGCTGCATACATGGTCCAACATCACATTCGCTCCTCCAACAGTTTTTATACTCTTTAAATAAAGTTATTTTAACCGTTTGCACATGTATCAAAATTGAGGTTTACAAAGGAGAGAGATGAAAAGCTATTTGCATGCCTGTACAGAGTTCTCCATCCTCCCCTGGACACATCTTTCTTTCAACCCTGCTTCAGCTGAGACTGCTTAGCAAATGGTTTATAACTTACTGTCTTTTCTTCCTCAGTAATTTAAATGCCTGGGACCATGGCATCAATTACAAAACTGTTTTAAAAGATAATAAACACAGTATGGCTGGTAGAGGTTCCAACTACTCCACCCCACCTCTATATTTTATGATGAGACCAAGTTAGTATTGTTCTTCAAGGTAACAGATTAACAGCAGAAAACAATATTTGTCCGTTTACGATAAAGACTTTAGGCCGATTTGAGTAAATTACGTTCTGTCATCTAGTACAGCTTGTCGTGGTCTTATTCGGTATTTAATCTCACTAACAGCAATATATGAGGCTCAATGAATATGAAATGCATTGGAAGTCAGTGATTGGCATTGTTTGTACTTTCATTAACAGAAATGGTTACCGATATTTAAAGGTGACCCTGCAGTTGCTGGTGTGGTGGACAATAGTGATATTAAACAATTCAGTTCAGAGTATTATTCATAAATTGTTCAAACACTAAAGATGGTTATTTATTAATTTTACACAGCTATAATTCTGTCAAGTGTGAGACGTTACTTTTAACCCTCTGTAGGGTTGATAAATTATTGAGTGCAATTACTGGCCATATGTCACATACTGAAGAGATTTATTGTTTTTATAGTCTCTTTTTATAGCCAAAATGCTTTGGGCCTTTAAAAAATGAAGACATTTATACTGCATTAACACAGTCTATTTTTTAAATTATGCTGTAGATACTGAATCACGATTATATCACAAAACCGTTTGAAATGTTTGACAAAATCATCTACCCCTTTTTGTTGATTGTATATCTCTTCCCAACCATTATATCTTTCTTTAGACAGGCTTTGTTAAATCCTCTTCTACGAAATCCTCTGTATAGCAAAAATATTTGTGTTTTTGCTTACTCTGCAAGAAGCTAAGAAAGAAAGATTAACCCTATGTTTCTCCCAGACAAATAGATTATCAGGCTTTGTCTGCAGCCTGGACAGTGATAAATGAGGAATGACAATCACATACCATGTACACACACACACACGTGCACATGCTTACACACGCGCACACACAGACACAGACACACACACATCCCAAGGTCACACCAAGGAACATACACAGTCCACATGATACATGAGCTAATACACAAATAATTATTTCACATCATTGGACACAACAAAAACCCATTTAGTGTGAGAGTGCTATTTCACCAGGTTGAAGCAAGTGATGGCACAACCCATTATGCAGGGACATTTCATCATTAAGTGTTTCTCCTCTCGCCATTTATCTTAATTGAGTCTTAACAATTTATGGAGCTTTGGAAAGACAATACTGCAAAGACTGAGTCCTCATAAAGTCCTCCACGGAGCTGCCAAACAGTCAGAATGCCAAAAAGCTTTCTGGAATTATTAAAGCACACATTCTCCAGACTCTTCAAAAAGCCTTACCTACACAGAGCCAAACCAAATTAAATTAATAAAAATTTAAAACTGTTCCAACACAGGTGGTTCTATAACCATATTTTAGACATAAGCTATCCAGTCTATTAGCTGCTAGAAGTGCTGTGCATTTATACACTGAATGTAAAAATGTTCAAAATCTGCTGAAACTAAGTATAAATTGATTATGAGTTGCCCCCTTACATTCAAATACTCCATATGTCAAGAAAGAGGACACTGAGGGTGCAGGTTATCACTATATCACTAAAAAGTATTTTGTGCTGTGCATGCAATGTTCTGGAATCTGCAGTGGGCAATTAGACTCGTTGGTATTCATCCAACGTGTGCTAAAAAACTGAATAGGCAAAAAAGCACACTCTGCCCTTGTACCTGAATTCACCCCCCCACCCAACTCTCAGGGCGTACCGCTAATCGATAGCGTTATGCAACTTAGCCGCATTCTTCTCCCCTGCACAAGGACAAGCACACATGACGGCAAACTGTACAGTGTACACTAACAAAAGAAAATATTCTGAGCAGAGACAGAGCTGTAGCACCACTGTGGTTAAGATAGTGGGTGTTAATCTACACAGAGATCAGAAATGTTTAAACCAAACAGTAATGAAGGACCATGTGCTAATTTGATCATTATATGCTAAACAGATGCAAATAGGGGAGGTCAAAACAATTATATATGCTACACCCTGTAGGTAGTAGTTATATTTGATTAGCGTTAACATTTCATTAGCAAGTCAGTAAAATCACACTCATTAAGAGATCTGTTCACAAAGAAATATTCACGGCATAACTGTTACACAGCCACTGAGAGAAAAAGCATTTTTGTGGGTGTGTAAGAGAACATGAAAGTAAAGGCTATAGTGCACCTAAGAGACCATTTACAAGTAGATGACTAAAAGAAAATACTTTAATTTTAAACTTTTCTTTTCACTCAATCAAAAATATGTAATTGAATAAATAGTACCTGCTTAATTCAATACTGAGGAATAGATTACTATTCATATTTGAAGTTCTCCCTCTCTGGTTATTCTTGCAGAATTATAGTGCATTGCATTTGCAGTATGGTGCAAAAAAGGATTACTGCAAATAATTTGAAAAAATCCTTTGGTTATATTTTTCAAATGAAATATTTGACAATCAATATGTTATTGATAAATGTAATCTATTTTATTGTTTGGATTTTTGAATTTAGATCATTTGATAATTCAATTCATTGTCACATTAATCTGTAGATTATCCAATTACTGTTATAATCGCCAGGAAACAGCAGCCATGCATGATTGGTCACCAGTTCCTTCACTGTACTGGGGTTTGGCTGCATAAAGACTAAATTTAAATCTCTGGAAATCCACTCCTGTCAAAGGACTCAAGCAAAGTTCAGGAATGACTCATCGCTGATGGTTCCACTGGATTAAACATGACGAAGAACATCAACACTGGGTATGCGTACGTGTTGAATTTGTGTGGGTGTAATAGCATCTCATGTAAAGAGCTCTGTTCCCATAGGAACAGTGCTTACGTGCATTTCCGGTGAGTAGGAGATGTGATTATCCTGTTTGGTGAAACAGTCTCTGTGATCTCCAGTGAAGGCAAGATTCCTGCAAACTGCACACTTCAAAACCACCCCTAACTGCCTCAATTATTCAACCTGCTTCTCTCACACCCACACAGATTTTATATGCACATAAACACAAACTAAACTACACATAAGAAGCATATTGTGTATTTACATCAGAAGAGTCAAATACCTGGATCACATATAAACAACTTATGTGGTACACATTTACTGCATTGTGGTTAGTTGAGAGAAGAAGTGCAAAATTACAGAATAGATTTTGCTTTGAGAATAAGGGTTTTCACAAGAAGCATGTTGATAAAGTAAAGAAATCCCAGGTGTAACATGGAAGAAATGTTTTGAGACCAGAATCACCAACTAGTGTAGCCCACCTAAACAACTCACAGACTTTTTAATATCTGCACTTCCATTTCACTTTGAGTCTTCTTATGTTGATTTTCTATGCATTCATTTATTTCTTTATTCTACTTTTTAGTTCCTATGATTTTGATGGTTCCTGATTTATTAATATTTCCAATATATTCCTGTAAAACACATTGAATAACCTTTGTGTATAATAATGGACTAAATAAACTTGACTTGACTGAGATTTCAGCAACAAGCACATTCTACCATAGACACCACTACTGCCTTTTGGCACCTCTCTGAACAATGTTCCCATCCGATAAGCATCAGTGCTCATCGGAGGCTGTTTGTGCAGATGCCTCGCTCTACAGAGTGATTTGAAGAAAGTGCATGTGATATTTTTTAATGCAGTTTGAAAATTGAAGTCCATGTGACCACGGCATATTCACATATGTGCTTAAAATAGTATTAAACTGATTTAAGAGGTCTATCCTCAATCGATCACATCTAAAACTGCACCAAACCACACAAAAAGACTAGTGATGTTCCAGTGTGGCACCTGTAGGTTAATACAGATATCCAATAGTTTTCATATACATACCTGCCGAACCCAAAGCGTGAATATTTACAAAATGTAAAAATTGGGAATATTTAGAGTAGGAAAATCTAATATTTTTGTAGGCTTATAATGAGGACAAATAAGTCTATTGTAAGCAAAGTATCACCTCAACTAAACCTACTGCTATCTGAGAGTGTAATAAACGCATCATCAAATATCCGTTGGGAATATTGGTCAAATCTACCTGATGTTGGCATATGTCTGTCAATACTGATATGATTCCAATAGCATAATGCATTGCTAAAAGGATTGCTTAAAAGATTTTAATGAAAATATTAATAATAATAGGGATGAACCGATACCACTTTTTTGGAAAACGAATACGAGTACTTTCATTTCAGTACTCGCCGATACCGATACAGAGTACTTAATAAAAACATGATTTAAATTTACAGGTAACAGCTTTTTCTCTGGTCTTGCAGGAGTTTGCTGCAGCGTGGGTTGTGTTGGTTTAGAAGCGTGGGTAAACTCTTTGTACTC
>JBBPCW010000002.1:12431931-12450285 GCA_037974425.1 Phenacogrammus interruptus
TGTGTGTGTGTGTGTGTGTGTGTGTGTGTGTGTGTGTGTGTGTGTGTGTGTGTGTGTGTGTGTGTGTATGTGTTTTGGGGGAGGGGTTAACAGAGAATTGCACATGCTGAAGAAACTATCACACTGAAAGGGTATCGAGCTATACAAAGGCAATATGTATCCGTGGAACAAGGTGACAGGTAATTTTGTGTGTACGCACAAGTGTAGCAGCACAGGAACAGCAGTGAAAAGCCCCTTAATAAGGCTGAAGAAACCAGCAAACAGTGTGCAAGTGTGTACACTTTTGCTTTGGGCTTCTCTATAAAGGTATTACAACACTAATTCCAGCTCCCACACTATAGGCATCTGCTGACATACTCTGCTCACTTCTTTATGCACCCAACATTATGTGTGTATGCATTTCAGTCACTTTGTATGACTTTGGTACTTTGTACATTGGTAGCCTAGAGAATCTTGAGACTTATGACAAATCTATGCACTGTAATATATTCTGTTCTAACCATGTACATATAGTGATTTGAAATGATGTGAAAAAAAGAAAACCATGGGCAACGATTACATTTTCTAAACCGAGATTAATCGCATCGTTATACGCAAAATTCAACAATCCATTCAAAAGTAGTGTTTTGTGCACTTTTATTTTAAAAGTACTGCTATATCAACAAAAGTGCAATTAAATTTGGTTTGCAAACACTTTAAACAAATAAGGAGCTTTTTAACAGCAGTGTTCCCTTTAAGACAGTTACACAACTGCAGTTCAAATATTTCTATAAATCTCAACTTTATTAGTGTAATCAAATCAAATGTAAAACCAAAGCTGCCACTGCAGGACATTCACGCTTTACCTAGTTTGTTATAGAAAAACAAGGTAACCTCAGAGTCCAGAGCATGGGCGCCAAAAACATTATAGCTTGCAATCCATTTTTCCTTGGTGCCGATTGGCTGCTGCCCAGAATTTCCCCCTTGGAGCGTCTCGATTGTTCTTCTTAAAGGCCTGTATTTTTATTACTGAAAAATTAAATTAATTTACTGTATTTAACTGTTTATACCCATGAAAATGACTGTGTATACCAAAGAAAACATACATGCATGAATTACTGTACAGTAGGGCTGCACAATATATCGCAAATTTACCGTCATCGCGGTATCAACATGCGCAATATATATATCACGAAATACTGACTGAACTGCAATAAATGGTGTTTTTCCAAAACTCTTCACCCAGTGCCACAGAGACGAGGGCAAAAACATCACTGGGCAGTTTCTTCTGTGCTGCTGTTACAGATTGTTCCTTTTGCTATTTTTTCTTGCTAAGAAAAAATTTATTATTACATTTATTATTAAAATTATAATTTATAATTTAAAATTTTTAAATAATTTCAGATTTTTAAAAACAATGTTCAATGGTTCAAATGTTTTATGGGAGGAATTAAAATGTTGTTTAAGTAAATTCTTTTAAAAAAGCATGTTGGAATGGGAGTATTGCATTTTTTTTTTCTGCATAGACTAATCAGTGTCTGGATTATATGTCACCAGCAAATCCAAAGCAGAAAAAAAGCAGAAAAAAACTTATTGCATGTGATAGCCATTGCAACACTCAACAACATCATGACATATAGCATGTGTTCCTAATATCGTGCAGACCCACTATATAGTCTATACAAGGGTAATGATGCTATATCGGTATTTACATTCTAGCACTGGAGTTCAGTCTATACATCGGTATTTACATTCTAGCACTGGAGTTCTGTGTAAATCTTTCTTTTATCAGGGAGCAGCAGAAGCAGCTAGTATGTTCATTAGTATGTTCCCTGTTAAATTGAGGTGAAGCACAGAAAAGCATACTTTCAAAAAAATAAAAATAAAACTGTGTTAACACGCGATAAAACAATTATTGGTATTAAGAAAATAATGCATGCCCTGCACTAGAAATTACAAATAAAAACAAATGCAAAAGCAAAGCAAGGTATGCTGATACTAATACTACTAGTAATTTTGAATATTACTAATACGATTAGTAATAGTAATATTATTTGTGATATTATTATTAATATTACTACACTAATAGTAATGCTAGAAACGTATCAAGCATTTCTCTGCTGGCTATATCTAAACTCTGCAAAATGGAAAAAATGGCGAACAAAGTGTATGAGTAAAGAAAATTTGTTCTATGCACAGAGAAACAGAGGGATGATGAGGGCTCAAGCCTAAAGGATACACTAAAATGGGTCATACTGTGATGCTCAAGGGAACTACTAAATTCTGCCTCTTCCTCCCATTCACTCATTTATACTCTCTCACATACACACACAGTCTTACTACTCACATCAAGCAGGCTGATCCCCCTCCCCAGACACATATGTGTGTGCGAAGCGGGTGGAAGGGCGCTCTAGCAATAACCCGAATAGTTACTGGACCATAAGAAGTTAGTGCAGTCAGAGCCCTTAGCTCAGATTAATAATGAACAAGTGCCTTGATCTACATCATCACATAGACTGAGAGTACCGAAACAGTACAGTCTCCAAATACAGTATAGCCTCTCCAATAGATGGCCTGAGCTGCCTCTGGCCTAGACATAATTCACTTACAACCCACCCCACTGCTTCAAAAACTAATCTCAGCAGCACAGAGCAGATATGCCACATGTGTTGTGACTGGCAGTATATTTAATACTCTGAGAGGCAGAAGCAAAAAAAAAAAAAAACGGTTCTATGACTTCAAACCACATCAGACCCCCTTTTCATGCTATACTGAGTCAAACGTCCCTTAAATAATTACAAAGAACACTTCCTGCACTGTGGAAAAAAAAAACACTTAACCAATCAAAGTGTTATTTGCTTTCACACCAGAACCCATTTTGAGCCCTTTTTAAGGGTGTGTATCACAACAACAACAAAAAAAGACAACAAAGAGTCTCATCACTGTACAGGGGTCTGTGTTCTGAAGACAGTCCATCCATGGTAAACAATACAGACTGTACATCTTGCTGAACATTGCTCATAAGTATTTAATCAGAAATTTGTTCATCAAAAGTGTCAGAATCTCTGCATATTATTTCAATATGCATTAACAACAAACCCATTAGAAAACCTCAATCAGGCATATCTGAGCAAAGATTACACTAAGCTGTGCAATGTTTTGACACTATAATCATAAAATGTTATTTAGTAATGTGATATTTACTCTGTCAAACCTATATCAAAAATGTTTGGCAGATTATTAGTAGCTGAAGTGGCTTATACATGGCAAAGGAAAAATAGATTAAATCCACAATTACCAACTTGGAAAAATAATCCAATTATCAAGTCACAGGACAATCAAAGCCCAAAGCACAAAGCTCTACCTGCAGCTTTACATAGTGTGATTAGGGGGCTCGCTGCAGGCAGCATCTGCAGTGATTAGACCTTGTAATGAAGTCAACTTAAGTACTTAAGGATTTGGACAAACAATAGTCCTGAGGGGCATAAAGGCTGCTGCTCTTACTGTAGGATACAGAAGCAGCAGGAAGAACGACCTGTTGGTACAGAGGTTAGGGTGTGAGGCATTATGGTGCTTTTGTGTATAAATATAGTCATGCCTTAAGGTTTGGAAACTTTTGTGATCTTGTGGAATACTATAGACTTTGCTGTAGGTCCATCACTCCTGGAGAGGGTAACAATGGTCTTGCATGAACTACGGATTGGGAAAGTCTGAAATTGTTAAGAGATGGTTTTGTAACCTTTTCCAGGCTGATGGGCATCATCAACTCAGGTCTCAGAGATCTGTTTTCCTCATAAGTAACTGATCAAATGTAATATTTTATCTCATTGTTTTGACTGAAATCTCTTTATGGTCTGATTATGTTTTAGGTCATATTTATGCAACAATGCAGAACATTCTGAAAGGTTTAAAAATGTTCAAGCCCCACTGTATGTGAGAAATGTACTGACTGAGTAAGTATATGACTGGTAACTTTGAATTGATGCAGAAAGGCCACTGAGAACCACAGCCTCTGTCACCATTCTGCACATGGACAGTGGGGGCTGGGAGAGGGGGTTATACTAACACAGCCTCTAGTGATGACCTACAAGCCCCCAGTGTTTAATGTGATGCTTTTACAGAACAATATGTATTTGGCTCATAGAATTCTTCATTTATTCTATATTTTATTTAATCGCTGTTGTGCTGCTCTGTTCTAGGACTTGGTATTTGTAGAAAAACACTGACTATTGTTCTGTGGAGATTTCCTCTACTGCAGCTCTAGAGGGTCAGATGAAAACACTTATACAAGTATAGAAAAGCTGCAAAATAAGAAAATTAATAAACTCCAAACCTCTTAGGCTAATACTGTTAAATACAGGCAGAACCACTCAGCATGAAGAACAGCGCTCAGTCACCAGACACAGTAATGGAAATAAATGCTTTCATAATTGCAGCCAATTACTTGAAAATACACTGCAAATATTCTGCTTCAGCAGCCGAACAGTCTGTTTTCTAAACAGTTCATACAACGGAAGATAGAAACCGCTGACAATATTTGCATAATAATCCACGCGAGATGTATGAGAGACAGTGAATGTGTGGAACAGAAAGCATGCAGGGAGCGCGCTTACATTAAAGGTTTGCTCCAGGACACTGGTGACATATTAGCATAATCTGAATGAGATGTAAATCAGCTTTTTTGGCCCAGTTTGTGAGGATTATACAGGGTTAAATCTCCTGCCATATCCATACAACCCCTCTACCCAGGGGAAAATGTGCTTTTCAATAACAGGCCTCTAACCACAAGCCTACAGCATGAAACATTGTCCTCCAGCACAAAAAAGAAACGGGTAAAAACACCTCCAGCATGAAAAAGGAATCTTAATGACCTCAGGGGGAGGGGAAAAAAACATCCAACACAGACACTTGAAACACCAGTTCATGTAAATATCTCTGCATGTTAAAATTTCACTAATTAAGTGTGCATCGAGACTGCTGAGATAAAGCGATGTGAGCTCTGTGAGTGTGTGTCTGTGTGTGTGTAATAGCAGGCGAATTAGGCTAACAGCAGGAGAGACATCATTCGGTCAGGTCAACTTCTCCAGGAAAAATAATCTTCCCTCTTTGTTTCGGTCCCTCTCACACTGGACTGGACTAGACACCGTCAAACTACGGCATGCTGTCATTAACAGGAAATTATAATATTCACCCATTACAATGACCATTCACTATTGCAATTTCAGTTTTTAAAAAAAAAAGCCCTCTGCTGAAAAAGGTGACACTAGATTCGACTTTTCCCTCTGGGGAGTATATCTGCCTCGTCTGTAAACGCATGGCCAACTGGGACGAATCTTCAGCAATTTTCAACTACAGCAGTGTCAGACAGATTCTATAATGATAATACAGCTGAATAATTCAAAAGCATTACCTTATGTTTTCCTTAATTAAGGCTTCTATCCACCTGACTAATCTGGTTCTGCTGGTAAGAAGCAGAAGGGGGCAGACTGAGATCTTTCACTGCTATTCTTGCTAACACACTGTTTATATTGCAACTAAACCCAGGGGAAGAAGTCTAGACACATAGAAATTTACACACAAAATAAAAGAAATAATAGAAGAAATTTACACACGAAAAATGTGCGCATATATATATATATATATATATATACACACACACACACACACACACACACACACCTATATTTAAAGTGTATGTATGTATGTAGAGATAGAGACCAACAAATAATACATCGGTAGAGATCGGAGCAGAATTGAAATAAGTACATTCTGACTTTCATAACAAATATATTTTAAAATATCTGGAAATAAATGAATAATAAAGGATTAATATAGTCGCTTCAATAGACAAATGCACAATAAGCGAACTGCGTTGGTTTGTGCTCACCTCACAAGTGCAAGTGACCCGGCGTGGGTGTGGCGCCTCCTGCTGGAGCTGATACACTATAACAAAAACAAAGTGCTCAAAGAGGTACAGCACGAAATGTACACCACTGACAACACAAAGCAAAAATCTCAGGGCACCTTAACGATAAACTGATTTATTATGAGATCAGTGAATTGCAAATTCCTTTATGGTGCAATAAGAAAATAACAGGCTGGTGCACAAGTAATTTGAGAATGTGACAACAGGGGGTCTGGAGCTGACAGATGATCAGCCGGCAGGGAAGTGCCAGCATGATGATTTCTTCTAAATGAATTTATAGAGGCCCATTATGCCAGGCTAACATTGCAGCTACATTACAGCAAAGGTACATTACAAGAAAGGTAACCAGCAATGTAACTGCAAAAGCTTTACGATAAACATTTATGATGAGATTAATGAATTGCAAATTCCATTTATCTGGCTCACACACACACACACACACACACACACACACACACACACACACAATGTGAGCACAACCATTGTTTCTAAGTTGTTTGGTTTACTCACAATGACAGTACAAGGACATACAGACAAATTGAACTGACTATTAAAAAGGCTGTAATACATATAAACAAAACAATTTCCAAGATTGTACTCACAGTAAGATTTCCATACTGGTGGTCTATATTCATCATTATCTGTAAAGTAAAAAGGCGATTCAGGTTTATACTCATATACTGCAATACATGAGAGCTAGTGTGTATTCAGATGTGAAGTACATATAAACTAGAGTGTCAATAAATGTGTTATTTCCTTTGCAGTGCTTCCCTGGCTGTCCTGCATGAACTTTTGTCACATTTACTGTAACAGTAAAAGTTAAAAGTGCACCCTCTAGTGGAGTCTATTGCACATGAGCTCATAGTTGTGTGTGAAAAATCTGTGTTTTTAAACAGCTTTCAAGCAGAAGCACCTCATTTTAAATCAATGTATCTACTTCAGATCATAAACAATTCTAAATATTTCAAGCAATCACAGACACAGTAACTTTAAGATCCAGAGAGAGGCTCTTAAATGTACATATGAACACATTAAAAAGGAAATTTGCAACACAAATGAAACAGGGTGGAAATAATAAAGGTTTTCCTCAGGACAAAATACAGCATGCAGCTACAGGGGCTCATTTTCACTGAGACACATCCTATCACTACAACAGGGTAGCACCAAGTAATAGTTTATTTGGTTGCGAGCACGACAAGTGTATAAAATATACTGTATATACGCCCAGTGAATGAATGTGACTTGTCACAGGAAATTATGCTTTACATATGAATAACAATACAAAAATAAACAATGTTAGGAAAATGAATCAGGTCATGTCCTTTAAAAATGTTGTTTTTATTGGAATTATTCTCAAATTCAATACAATATGGATTTACATTTTGAGACACACGACTTACTCATTTCAGTGTGTCTGACTGGGAGTCCTGCTGTCCTTTAGCGGTCAGCGAATAGTTTTGAGCAGACCACAGGACCGCTGACAGCGAATATTTTCACTGGATCACTATAATGGATCTGCATTTAACATGCTCCATAGCTTTTTTTAACATCATTACCTCACAATTAAATTATGGGTGCCCTGGTTGTTTTTTTTTGCCCCCTCCAGTCTGATCCTTTAATGCGAGTCCAATTAGCCATTTGTGTTTTCAGCACACTGTTATGATACTCTGAAAATTAATATGACGGTAAAATCAGCTCATTTGTAATATGTTGATGACTTAAAGCTGATTTTAAAAAAAATACTATTCTCCAGTCTTTTTATGGTATATTAAATAAGAATTTTCTAGAATAAATAGAAAATTACCTTGCAATTTACCTCACTGCTGCAGACTGTGGGCACTTTATGTTTAAGGCAGTTCTATGCTTTACAACGTAAAATAAACAACGAATCTGAACTACACCTGCCGGTCTTGGAGACTCCTAAATCTAACATATACTGGTAAAATAAGACAATGACATTTTCTTAAATCTCCTTGAAGACTTAATTGCCCTGTGGTGGGCTGGCTCCCCACCCATGGGGGGAGTCCCTGCATTGCGCCCGTTGACAGGCTCCAGGTACCCAAAACCCTAGTGTACATTAAAAGGTTACAACAAATAATAATAAATGAAGACTTTATAAGACAGCACTTTATAGAGTTGTTTGCTATAGCTTTGTGTCTTCATTTTCATATAGTAAGAAAGAACAATGTATTGTCAGGATTCACTACAATACTGACAAATATTGGGAATTATTATTAATATTGGGAGTAAAAACATGTTAGTGTCACTAACAGGTTTCCTGAATCTCCCCAATGGCAGTTGAGACACACATTTCTAAAATATGCAAATCGGCAGCCACTCCTTTATATACTGCTGATCATACAAATATCACAGAACAGCTGAACATGACTGGAGGGGATGCATGACTGCTTAATTCTGTATTTGTGAGTCAGCAGACATTCATGATTGGCCAGAATCACTGGAGAAGGTTGGGGGATCCAAGTCATCCTTCTTATATTCATTAAAGCAGTGTCAGGTACTCTCCAGTTAAAACCCTTTTCATGTACTTTTGTTGGCATGGAGCTGTGCACATTAGTACAGTGAAGAAACAACAAATTAAAGTGGGCATTTGGCGGACACTCGAACCCAGAGCAACTTACAATCATTAGTTACAGGGACAGTACCCCTGGAGCAACTAAGGGTTAAGTGTCTTGCTTAAGGACACAATGGTAGAAAGTGGGGCTTTGAACCTGCAACTTTGTGGTCATCGAGTGCACAGGCAAGTGTTTCACCCACTAGGCTGCTACTACCACAACAAGAGGGACATCTCAAAGAAACTCCCAAATAAGAAATTAACAAAGAGGCAAAAGGTGTCATATCTATTTCAAATATTGTACTAAACATGGAATATTAACCTATTAAAACAAATGACTTTTTCAGACACATCACAGTATCATACTGAATTAACTTAAGAATTTAGTGAATTGTTACAACCCTACGATTTTCACGGCAAATGTGAAGCCATGCATACTTCTAAAATCTAGCTTGACAGCGGGCAGGTACACCAATAACGTTCCAGGGTTTGAGTATAAAACAGTCACAAGATTGCTGCTCATGGACAGCTGCAGGATCATCAAGACCAGGATTCCTAGACCGTGGAGAAACAGACGTGACTTTTAGTCCCAATCAGGATCACTTTGCAACGTTCATGTGCTGAAAGTAATTCTGATCAGGAACAAAATATCTAACAAGCTTTTCAATGGGGTTACATTCTAAGAGCACCCGCGTATAGTGAAAAACCACGTTGTTGTGTTTTGCCTAAAAATGCCTATTTTTATAGAATATGCCTCAAATATGCTCTCAAAATATTTTAATTTCATTTTAAACTCAGTTTAATACATTACCTTTAACAAAAATATAAGGGTAAGCCCATACAGACTGTACTGTACTTCATGTCGGGCGTTTTTTTTTTCATAAACAGGTAAATAAAAAATACAGTAAAATGTAGGGGTAATAACTTTTACAGTTCAATAATTTACTGTTCATCAGCAGTGCGTCTTATTCAGGATTCTTCAGGAGAAGTAGAGACCTGCTGGTTAAAGCAGACATTGGACAGCGAATTAACTCAACAGCCTTTTTTAATTTTATTCAGAGTACTAAAACTACTGGGCTTTAAGAATAACAAAACAAAAAACAAGAGAAACGCTCAAGATGAGTCAGGGGCGGACTGGCAATCTGTGCGATCTGGAAAAGTTTGGCTGTCCGATGCATGCTGGCCATCGGCCTGTCTTTCTTGGCCGAGACGCAAACATTATAAAAAATTAAATGAAAATTATGGAATTTCCTGAAACACACTAAAGTAGAAATGCAAAAGAGATAAATAAAAAACTAAAAAAAGAGCACAGTCTGAACGGAGCAGTCCGGAAGGCATCTGGAAGTAGCCGCACCAACCACTACACTGATTTATATTTAGCTGAATTTATATTTACATTACTATTTGTTACAAAAGTGAATTTTTCTTAATAAATTAGAAGTAAAACACGTAAAAAAAAGACATGAATTAAAAAATATTTGCAGGCTCTGCGTTATTGTGAGAGATTTCGGTTCTCAAAAAAAATCTGCGTGTGACTCACTCCGCGACTCCTGATGTGCGGAAAACTGGGGGGTTACTGTATTTGAAACAACTCAAACATTAGAACAAAGATTTCATTTGATTAAATACACTGTAGAAAGATTTTTTTCTCATGAGGCACATAGAGATGATGCAGGTAATATCAGAGCTGTAGAATTAGGGGATTAAAGAGGAATAAGAATTATTTTCACTCATAAATCGATGAAAAGGAGAGACACACATATACCTGCTGGCTCTCAAAGTGCTTAATGAAGGGCTGCAGGCAGGAAAACCCTGCAGACATGTCCCAGTGTAAGCACTCCCAGAACAATGGTGTCCTGGAGGGGAGAGGCTTTGGACAAAACTCCACAAGCCCTCTCAAAAACCTGGCCCTTCATCACAACACAGCAGGTTTGTTCTCTGCCTCACTCTATTCAATCCCTTACAGACAGGAAAGGAAGTTCCTGAGAATTTGAACTCCTGACTGTTTCCTTTGCTTTTTATTTACAGCACCTTCAATATGCAAACTTTTCCATTCACAGTACTTTTGAGCAATTCCTTTAATTCATAAGCACTTTGCATGAGCTTTAGTGACCAGTTTGGTGATGATTTGAATTTCTTTCATCGCACTGATACCAAAGCAGAAGGCAATCGTACTACATCAAATGCTCATCCTCCTTTGCAGAAAAGAGATTGGGCCAAATACAGTAAAACACAGTCACTCTAACGGCCAGCAATCTTAAATGCTTTATTATAAAGCCTCACAACCAACATGTGCAGAACTAGAAAATGAAAGACACCAATGCTCTAATCCAGTTATGGTGAGACTGTTGGTGCTGTGTGCCAAATTAGGTTTTATCTTCCACTCCTGGCTGTTTCCCTGCCTCTCCGTCAATTGTGCTCCTCCTATGATTCAGCATAAAATATTGATAGAAAATGGCTGCTCCCCCATCCAGAGATAAGAGCTCCAGGGAAGAAGACTTCCTCTCCGTGACTGGACATTTTGCCAACAAGTGTCTGAGGCATTTGAGCTTTACTTGCCTCTGCTTTGCACTGAGCACTTCCTTGGATCTCTCTGTCCCTCAGGTGTAACTGATATCTGCAGAAATAAATGTTAACTGCTCGGTGTGCTTTTGAAGTGGCTACATTGTTTCCTCTCTCTTTGGCTGCTGCCACTTCAAAAGCAGGGTTGAGTGGAAGTGCCTGGAGGGAGGAATGAAATGATCCTGCACGCTCTTCCTTCTTACCTTTTCAGAAAGTCATTCAGACCATGCATATATTTTCATGCCGTATTTAGGACATAAAGACACCACAGTTTAGGATGAAGACCACGTTGGCCTGCCTGTGTGAAGGCAGTGAGTCCATGCAGACCTGTTGGCTGTGCTACACAGAAACCCTATCACATTCCAGGGCCAGTCCATTGTTGTAAATGAAAAACGCTGCCAAAAGGCTTCACGCCCAGGGGCTCGCCTGCTCGCTGGGAGAAACACGTTCAAACTGCGATCTCTGCACTCTGCCCAGCCCTAAACCCGCCGAGAGATGATGTGAAATGTGTTAACTTACCGAAGACATGGATAGCCATGTTAGTGAGTGCTGTAATTCCAATGGACAAAGCTCTGCACCGTAGCTTGCTGCAACTTCTCCCTCTTTCATTCAGATATTCCAAAAAACGTCGGGCTCACTAAACAGCCTGCACGAAAAAACAACAATAAGTATGTGTTTTAGTTTAACACCAGTGCTCCGTATGACTGCAAGCGGCCGTAATTCGTCTGGTGGGCTGCACAGGCTACTGAGAGCTAAACTTCAGTCCGATCCAGCCGCGTCACTTCCAGCAAAGCAGCCGCTGGAAAATTAATGTCAGCGACTCTCTGAAACCTCTCTGACCAGCACGCCCGGAACAGGGCTTTGCCGAAGGACAAGAGGTCGTTTAGCTAGCGATGTACAGCCCTGCAAGCTCAGACTCACTCTGTATCCCTGTACCGAGGTCGCCATCTTGTGAGAGCACATGACCGCCAGCTCCGCTTCTCCTCCGGGACTGCAGCCTCTTCATGGCGCGTTACCATGGAGACGCGGCTCGAACGTGCAGAGCTCACACTCCCTGTAAACAAACCTGCAGCTAAAAGTTACACTCCCTGTAAACAAACCTGCATCTAAGACTTTCACTCTCACTAAACCCACATGCATTTAAATCTTTCACTCTGAAAACAAGCATGCATTTTAGATTTTCACTCCCTGTAAACAAGCATGTATTTAGTGTTTTAACTCTCAGTTAAACCTGCATTTAAAACTTTCACTCTTTAACAGAGGGAACATGGCTGCATCTAAGACCTTCACTCTGTGTAAACACACCTGCATTTAAAACGTTCATTCTAAACACGCATCATGACGTCACTCTCTAGCATATGAAACATGTCCTCATTCAAGACTTTCCTTCTGTCACTTTTCTCCAGCACCAGTGCTCAGCATCAGCAATGGAATAGATAAGTGCATTTTGTAATTGTGGAACATGAGGTAATTAGGGGGGATTGACGTACTCGTTTTTTGTTGGTGTCCAGACTGGTAACAATTTCCTTCGGGATAAATAAAGTTCTCTGATTCTGATTATTCTAGGTCAGGCTGGTCCATAAATAAAGGACACAACTGCATTATTAAAAGGCAATTACTAGCCTGTTCCAAAAGAGGGCACAGCTAAATTATAAATGAAACAATTCCCTCTAAAATGTACAAGTTTGTAAACAAAGTGATTACAAGACATGTATCTTACATCTCAAGGAATATTTCGATCAGTCCACCTGTTTGTCCCAACACAAACTCCCATTTTATTTAACACACACATCACACTGCCCTTTTTAAGTTTATGTCCCATTATACTGCCAAACTATCAGATTCTTTACACTACACTCCTAGCAAAACAGATTTTTGAATTGTCATGCTATCATAGGTATTTATTCTCTTTTCAACCATATATAAGACAGGAGACAGTTAGGGAAGGCATACATTAATCAATAGTGTAGGGTCCTGGACTGGGAATCATTTATCAAACTTAAATGTCACTAACAGATAATATGAAACATGCTTTGTAATACTAATAAATATTTTTGGAAACTATACTATACTGTATGATTTTATATTCTGTAATGAATCTATTCAATGACATGGTATTATTTCTCTCTGTTAAACTCTGTTTTGTTCTCTTCAGATGGCAGTTCGGCATTGACAGAAGCTTAAATGAGTGTCCACACTAACAGGAAGCTGAGACAATAGCAGCCCAATGGCCAGTGTGCATTTAGACCACAGAGACATGTGTCTCACTACAACACTTTGTTGCTGAACACTCATTTCCCCTGTTTAACAATACAGTGTCAGAGAAGCCAGTGAAAGCCTCCCTTGAAATACATACAATGTCACTTCTTGGGCACATTACTGCACTGTCACAATAATATCTTGTTGGAGTTTGGTGAAGAGGTTCTGACTCTTGTTCAGTACAATAGAGTCTTTATACTGTTTTATTGAAGGGATAAATGGAACAATGTATGTATTCTACTGTGTCTCAGTACATGAATCTAAACTACTTACTGTAAAAACCATTACAACATACTAGTTCTCTCATGTACAGGATGGTGAATTCCTTGTTTGTTTGGATGGACCAAGGATAAAATCTAGAAAACACCGTTCCAGTAAGGAAATGCCTGGTACACAAAGCCTTTCCTGACTGCAGCAGTCCAGCTGAGGTTTTATTTGTCCAATCGGATCAGCAAGCAACTGTTCACAGACTTTAAAATGGTGAGGATTTACATTTTTAGTCTTTTTTACATTAGCCTTTATGGTACATTTGTGGAGATGCGTCCCACACTCTGCAAATGCAGGAATGGGGAGATCTTTTGTGTAAATCCGGAATTATCTCACATACTTCGTCTTCGTTCGTCAAGACACCTCAGGCTGGCTGGCAACCTTTCAGAATGTACTCATCCATCTGGTCTCTGGCTGTACACAAATGTGAGTGGTTGGCATTTTCAATCAGGTTCAGTCAAGCTATTTAATTATGGGTCATTGTATCATCTCAGTAACCTTACACAACTTCACCTAATTCATAACCACAGTTCAGCACTCGTCTGTCATGGTCCCTCTGAACTGTCCGCTGTAAACACCAATCAACAAGGTGACGTCCTGCAAGAAATGTGTACCAGACTGAAACAGGATAGCAACCTCCATTTCCGTGGAAACACTTGGAAACGAACTAAAACACCAACAACTCTAAAATTGTGGCAGATCCTGCTCTCAGAAGACACACCGATCAAATCAATCAAAACAGTTATGAAGACCATATTCAAAGGACTGAAAAGACTACAGACACTGAATTTGTCAGGCAACAGGTTATCAAGCTTCCCTGGCAGCATTTTTAGTCTGCTTTCATCTCTCTCAGAACTTATGCTTGATAAAAATCTGCTGTTTGAAATTAAAGAATCAGATTTGAAGGACTTGGGAAAACTCAGGATACTAACTTTGAGCCACAACAGGCTCTCTCGGATACATTCTTCGGCATTCAGAGAGTTATACAAACTGGAGGTCTTAAAACTGAACGGAAATCGTATTTCTGAGATCAATAAACTCACCTTTCAATATTGCAGAAACCTCAGAGATATCGATCTCAGTGACAATAATATTTCAAGACTGAATTATCTCACTTTTAACCGTTTATCCCACCTGAAAAGCCTGAGGCTACGCAACAACAGGCTGTTTTACCTACATCCACAGGTGTTTGGCTCCAGCACTCAGTTACAGTCCTTGGACTTGACGGGGAACGTGTGGAGGTGTGACTGTAGATTACTGAGCTTGAAGAGCTGGCTAGAGCCAGGCAGGGACGGCCTTGTCACTGTGAAATGCTCTCACCCAGAAACTCTAAAAGGTCAGTACCTCCACACTATCAGCAGTGCACTGATCCGCAGCACGGGTGGCCCATGCAGCGGAGCGCACGCTCGTGTTCAATCAAAGCCTATCCACTCAGGCAGCAGCTCACGGGTGACCAGACAAACCTGTCATAATGGTGACAGATACCACACTCACAGCAGAGTGGGCAGGACCACTCCACAACTTCAGATCAAGCGCACAGAAAGAGGAAAAGCTCTACAATCAAAGCAATACCAGGACGGCTCACCAGGGGGAGTACTGAGCCCTAAAAATAGAATAGCCTCTGCAATAGTAACTAGATCCCTTAGATCCTCGAACTCAACCAGACAAAAGGCCACAGAGGAGAAGACAGCCAGTGACGCGTGCTCTTACAACCAGCTGGTCATTCTCAACATCTCTGCTGTGACAGTCACTTCCAGCTCAGCTCTCATAAAATGGACTCTGGTCAAAAATGACATCCAGAATGTCTACTTCAGAGTTATGTACGACCTCTTCTACACACGCACACGCTTCAGTCGCTTCATCAATGTTAAACAGGGCACGGTGTGTAACCTGTGTGATCTGCGGCCCTCTACGCCATATCTCATCTGTGTGGAAAGTGTGGTGGAGGAGAAAGTGTGCCAGGTGGCCTCACGTGATCTTTGCTTGGGTGTCATTACAAAGCCTGAGGAGATATCCACCCCTGAGCCTCAAACTATCCTTTTGTACTTCAGTGGGGTCAATGCTTTCGCTATACTTGTAATTTTGGCCCTTTTTGCTCGTATGTGTTGTGTGCTGAAAAAAAGGCTGCAGGCAAATGAGTTAAGTCTACTTTACTCCCGGGATAAGAGCATCTCCTGTGCTATGTGTGCTGGAATACCCATGTCAGATCGGATTTCCGGAATGAACACCACAAGCTCCCATACTACAGGAACTTATCAACAAAATGATGCCATTGATGCCTTAGACCTGCCAGCTGCACATTAAACAGAAGAGGATCATGGTGATCTTGCATACCATGTATATTAAAGGGCAATCCCACTTATTTTAAAAGAAAGGTCACTCAGAGTGGTTTGATGCAAAATGTACTGGAGTCATTCCATAATTAGGAGTACATTTCAGCATATCCAAAACCAGAAAAAATCTGTATTCTTTTTAAAAAAATTATCTTGATGGCTGCATAGTATACACCTTTAATGTGTTAAAATCATAATTTGCCATGCTTAATCTCTAATGAATATTTAAAAATATTTGTGAAAATACTGGGTAACACGGTTGACAGGTAACAAGGTTGACATTTTGGCCATTTTTAGGGCCTTGTGCTAACTGCAGACTTCTCATCCTTCACTACAAGACCTTGATCAACTCATTTTTTGTACACTTTCTCCACATATTCGTAAATACAGCAACTATAGAAATTTCACAAGAATATGTTGGTAACAGTTCAAAATTCAAATTTTATTTGTCACTTACACATTATACACAGTATGATGTGAAGTGAAGTGCTTATACGACTGCTGATAACCTATAATATAAAAGGAATGTCCAGTGTGAAAGAGAAATTGTGCAGTTTGAAATATAGAGAAATATGGGGTAATTTACATTATGTACAAATAATAGAATAAAAATAGAGTGACAACAGTAACATATATTTTCAGTTGACGGTTAATTAACCCGCTCTATGCCCACACACTAATATTGAGAAAATACTGAAGAGGAAGAGTAGAGATTTACCATTGTGTCTTCAGGTTTCCCTCCAAAAAGACAGTGACATCACATGATGTTGGACTTTGGACTTTGGTGTGAACCATTGTTTAGTTATTGGCAGGGGGGTCAACTGGTAACACAGTTGACATTACTTCTTGGACACTCACAAAATAAATGATTTAATGTGCATTAAAACAAAAACACTTTAAAAAACATATTTTTAATAAACACTTTTTTAATTTTTTTGAACAAATATGTGAAAATTGTGTGCAAGAAAATTTTTTTGTTGTTTTGAAGTACCAAACTTTATATTTAGCAAATCGGACATCCCAAAAACATCACATTTCAACACAAAATGGTTTTTTTTTTAACAAAAATGAATAATGGGATCTGTTGGATTTTAATATAAAATGAAAGGGAGATGTTCCCTGACATAAAATTAATAATTTGTATTAAATAAACTTTTAACAATCAATTTATAGTTGATAAACAAGTCCATGGACATGACATGTACCCCTAATTATAGAATGACTCACTGATCTAGAGAAATTTGCCAGGTCAGAAATGTTCACAGCAGTGATAATAACCAGACATCTAAAAGCCATTACACCCTTAAAAGCCTCACCAAAAGTTATTACAATATTATGATTACAAGGAGACACTGTTCAGGAAAATTCTGAGATTACGTTTGAATGACACAAACAGGTTCATTTCACCATTTTAATTCAGACCACTCTGAATGACTTGGTATCTCTGTGATTTAGCTATGCTGAATTAAAAAAAAAGCATAATTCTCCAATAAGTGCATCCATGATACTTAATAAGAAAGTAATGAACATATTCTAAGTACTGCAGATTTACTCATTTGGAATATTTTGGGGAATGTTGTCACATGATCATTTAAAGTACCCTGCTAAGTAATCCATTACAACCATGTGTCCCAGCAAATTTCCCCCGGGGTCTCTGAAGGGAAAAAGCAGACCCAACACACTACAGATCCTGCAGCACATTTAATAGTACATATGAGGTTCTTTTCTATATAACTATCCTAATTTTAACACCAATTTTTATTTCGTATGACCACAGAACCTGGATCAGTTAGCATTTGAAGAATAAAAAATGTTTATGTTTGTGAAATGTAAGAAAGAAAATACTTTATTCTGGCACATCCCCCAAATCTGTTGCAATTAAGGTGGCCTCCAAGTGTAGGTTTAGAAACTTTAGAAACTAGTGATTCCAAAATGCTACCATATTCTGCAAGAATTGGAGAAATGTTTGCCTGTCTGGCCATCGTCTTTCAAGCAGGTTCAGAGCTCTGGTCATTTTAAATTTCTTAATTATTGCCCCAACAGTGGATAAAGGCTTTTTTAAGTGTTTAGCAATTTTTCATTGCTTAATATGTGAAGGTCAGCATATTTGTTCTAATTTCATTAGTGTATTATCAAATGTTCCCTAATTTAATGGTTAACCAACTGCATATTGCTGACATGTTGATTCCTCACAAGTAGCATGCAAAACTCAAAAAACATGAACTTCCCCAGCATGCTAAATGATGTATTGCTCTGGCTAGATATTACACTATGTAGTCAGTGTTACCTTTGCAAAATCTCTTTGCAACATCTATAGTATCCAATCAGTATCCAAACTGATTGGATACTACACAGCAAACTGATATGCAAGGCAGCATATAGTAGTATACAGTACAGGGAGTGCAGAATTATTAGGCAAGTTGTATTTTTGAGGAATAATTTTATTATTGAACAAC
>JBBPCW010000002.1:12450385-12479916 GCA_037974425.1 Phenacogrammus interruptus
GGAGTAAGACAACATGCATAAAGAGGATGATGTGGACAAAATACTCATTTGCCTAATAATTCTGCACTCCCTGTATATAACATTGCTGCAACAGTAATGCAATCTAAAATACATACTACAAAATTTGGTTTCTGTGCCACACTAGTGAAACTATGTATGTAAGAGTTCATGAATACACCACTGTACACTGTATAATTAACTGCATTTGTTAAAATTATACAGATGACATAGATTTACAGATTCAATTTACTTAAAGACCAGTATGTATAGATTAAGATAATTAACCACAAACATTTTTAACTCAAAGTTGCACATAAGTATACAGCTGAGAGTGTATAAGCACACTTAGTAAGATGTTTGAGCACATGTCTTTGTTACCACTATCCTGTAATATAATATAGCCCAGCTGAGTAATGACACTTGATTTACTGTAATTGTTCACTGCACGACTGCATAATTATTAATGTTACATGAATACATATTTGCCTGCCATTAATGGATACTGCAAAATGTTTGTATATTAAAGAGGTTCTATATATGATTGGAAAACACACATATTAAACATGAACAACAAACACAACTAAGCTTGTATTAACAATGAAGTTTTTTTTAAAGTTTGGCCACTAGATGGCAGGCTATACCAAATCTAACGATTTACCTTAGATCTCTGAGGTAGACAAGTGATGAAAAACATCTGCTAACAAAAGAGTACAGAAGAAAGCTCCACAACCCCCGAAATAGATTTAAAGAGATATTAAAAGATTTATTACAACATCTTATTAATTTATGATATTTTATACATAACTTTCACCAAGTTACAAGTTTACTGCCAACACAATAATAATCACATCCTTTTTCCGCAGCAGGGACAGAGTTTAACAAACACCAGAAATGTAAACTCGCTGCCTCCTGGCTGAGAAACGAACATGTTCAACTGCAATAATCCAACTGAGACATGATTTAAACATAAATCTAATTCTCTTAGAGAATCAATCAGTCATGCAAGTAAGCACATTAACAATGACCGTACAAATTTACCTGTTAAACAAAATGATTATTAAATAGATGATACTTAGAAAAGCAAAATAATGCAGCAATAAAACTACACAGTAGTAAGCCAATACATTTCAAGAGAGAAGGCAAATTGATCCAAACTGATGATGCTAGGAGTTACTTAATCTGTAACTCTCACTAACTCTAACTGCAGCAAATAATTTAACTTAAATAAACAGCTTATAGGCTAAGTTTCCTCATTTTTGGAATCACCTCCCAGGTCTTAAATTAACAATTTTTAAAAAAGTGTATTGTTACTTATTTGTTATTGTTATTTTTTAGGGCAAAAATTGTAAGTTGAACAGGAAAAGCCTTATTTTAAGTGGTTTTTTTTTTTTAGCACTGTTTTTATCTTTTTCTAAAGAATGAAGTGTATCTGTAAGACCCTAACACAAAACAATGCACATATTCCTGCAGATATCACATACAATGCTATCATCAATAATGGCATTTACAATGCTTCTTAAAATGTAGTATTCTGAAAGTCAGCTGAGGTCAATGAATAAAAGACATATTCTTATTTTCTTCAAACAGTGTTTCAAAAAATAGAACACCACAGATTCAGAATCAGCCAAGTGGCACCCCTCCCCCCAAAACAAACTCAAAGAAATTATGTACATGACATTGTCAGTGATCCAAGATCTTAATCTACTGTATGCAGTCACCTGCCAAATTCCTGTTACGAATTAAAATAAGCAACGAATAAATAAAAAGTAATGGCACATAGTTAAGTCAACATCAAAGAGATGTCTGTATGGTGAAAGATGCACTATATTCCTACAGTTACTGCCTTTGCAACAAACTACTCATGGAATGTTGATCAAAGCACTGCTCTTAAAAGACACATTTTAAACCAAAGATCCTCTTTAAGACTTGTTTTTACAGGCAAAAGATTACTTAGAACATTCAAACATCACGCCGCTTGTGGAAGGAGCCAACAGCCAACTACTCACTCACAAAAAAAAGTATCTATGAGCAGTTCAAACGGCGCTCAATCACTGAAGATTTGTAACAATGCAGGTATTCAAATCTACTCCTAGAAGCTGCCAGAACTGGTCATGTCAACAGTCAAACACTACAAAAAAAGTACCCCCACCCCCAATGTCTTCTCCTGTGCAAAATGGAAAAGGCAAATAAAAGAAAGTGACTGCCCCCTCCGTCTATAAGCCTACAGCAGTGCTTGAGAAAATCAATTCTCCGTTACAATAAGCCATGATACACTTTGGCATGTAAAACACACTGAATTGGTCACTAACTCAGCTTTCTAACTTTACAACTCATGATTATGCACATCTGCATATAGCACTAATATATAAATAGAGTAAACATGGACGCAAAAGAGAGCGCAAGAGAGAATTAGACAATCAGTACAATTTTCCATCATTTGTAAAGTGCCATCCCTTGCATCATGATGAACATTTTTGGAAAAAAAAAATGATTTGATGGAAAATGAAGTCAGAAGAAAAACAAAAAACAAAAATGTTCTCCGGACTGAAGAAAGTGAGGAAAACTTTTTCCTCCTCACACAAACATGGCTGCCAGGAATAAAAGTAACCCCTCTGAAGTGTGATCAGCTTCCAGAAGGTTGGGTCTGAGTGCCTGGAGCTATGCCTCCATTTGACTCCTCCCCCTCTGTGCTCTGGTCAGCGGGTGGTCCAGTGGCAGGGCCGGGGGCGAGAGCAGCTACAGGTGCCTTGGAGGAGCTCACACCATTGGACGTGCTGACTGAACTGTGCTGGATAGCCTCGTTGTGGGGGCTGCTTGGGACAGACATCTCCTCACAGCTGTCCTCTTTGTCGAGCACTGAAACAAACAGAATCCGCACAACACAGTTAAAAACACTACAGCAAAGTTTACTGTAATGCTCCTGTAACATGTATTGCTAATTCTTCACTGACAAAAATGCTTTCTTATACTAAAACAGGCTTAAAGCAAGGGTTTGGCTAAAAAACAAATATAAACCAAACTGTCCCCTTAACTCAAATATAATCAGTCAGATAAAGCGAGCATATATTTTTTTTTTTTCATTTTTCATTTCTGATTTTAATTAGGTGTCACTGTGAAGGTTTCCAGTACTGTTAGCCAACTAATAATGAACATTATTTACTCTTTAATGAGTCAAAATGGCATTTGAATTTTTTAAATGATAAGCTCCTTTTTTATTATGCATTTTTCCACAATATTCTGCCAAATTTGACCTAATATCTAGGGCGCACATCACTCAACCAGCGCTGGGAGTGTATAGGGTCATACATAGATCCTCCATGTCATGTGAAGCCAGTCACAACATTTTTTTTAAAACTCCAGCTAATACGTCATCATTGGCCAGCTCAACGCACTTGGAGAAGAACGCGAAGTGCCAATTCTGTTAGATCATTTAACAGATGCCCGTACTGGCTAGCATACTGAATGATGGGGGTGAGAAAGGCAATTCTACCCTCCTAGATACAGAAAGGCCAATTGTACCCTCTTAAACTGAGCTATAAAATGCTGTGGCATGTAGTTGGAATGATGCTATGCTAATTAGTGGAGGTTATAAATGTCTGATATTTATCACTTAAATGAGCATTACAGCTTCAGTGCAAAACTAAAGAAAAAAACAAAAACAAACCTAAGATACTGAACATGTCTTGGGCTGCTTGACTGCATCAGAGATGATTCCAAAAGTGTCATAATGAGTATATCTGTCCAGGAACTGAGTCTGACATTAATATAATTATTTTAAATTTAAAAGATAAATGCAAAAATACTTGTGTGAGAGTAAGCATTACACAAAGGTGCAAATATGAAATGTAGAACACTGAGACCTGCTTAGTTCACTTAGTAAATGAAAGTCACTAGTGTGCCATCACAGACAATAAGTAGTGTTTGGCAGTACAGGAGCATTATACAGTTGTGTTTCAGCATGGAGACTCAGCTGGTCTCTCCCTGGGGGTCCCCAAGGACGGAGTTAGCCATGCTGCCCTAGGAAGGGAACGACAATAGTGTAGCTAATATTGTCATATGACCCTGCATATTTACATAATACATTTAATGCCTAGAGTCTTCCTCCAAGCATACCGAGGTGCTCATGATTGATAGTTCGGTTCCATTCAGAACAAGAGAACTGGTCTTTGCCCTTCATAACTACTCCTGCTAACAATAATAATAATAAGACGTACTACAATGGCCTTACTGCTGAGAGTTCCAAAATGTCTATCTAAATAATGACCTCACTATAGCTCAACATTTTAAAAGACTGCAGAAAATGAAAAGAAGCTTCCTAAACTCTTAAGCACTGCGGGCCAGTTTCTGGCAAGACAATAAGAGGCGTTTCTATTCCACATTACAACCCCTAAAACATACAACACACAGCGCAGTGTGGTCGCTAAGTGTATGTTAAAATGAGGGGGCCATTGTACTGTTTCATGATCAGAGCTTTAATATAAATAACACTAACTTGCCACTGTTCTGACCCTGTGAAAACACCATGCAGAAACAACCCCATTCGATGGGTAATTGCTACTAAACCCAGTTTTCAAGCCTGTTCTGTGCTCTGAATTTTATTATTCCCAGCACTTGCTTTGTAACCTTTAATTAAAGTTACAATGTCATTTTAAACCAACATCATAAGGGTGTATTACAGGCAGTGGCGTGTGGCTGGGCCTTCGCACCCCTCCCAGCGTTCTCATTTGTTTCCTGCTACCTTGCCAACTACTGCAGCGACAGATGATTACAGCACCTGATTTTAATGATGCTCACACTGGAGAGAGGCAGAGACTCGCAGTCCAAATGCCACCAGCTGCTCCACAATTGCAATGAATTAATTGGCTCCTGATGAGGGAAGAGAGGAGAAAAAAACCTTCTCTCTTTCTGACTCATAAAGAAATGCAGACTACTATGATAATTAATATAGCTAATGATGCAAGAGTCCGCTGAAATGGCACTTGGTAATTAAAATGGGGGTTTGTTATCTCTTGTGTGCACTTCTGATTCCAGCTTAGGAGATGTGTTGTAAAGAAGGCTGTGCGTTTAAAAGGCCTGCTGCGTTGTGCAAGATTGGGACAGTCTTTATTGATGGGGTTCTGATCAGTTGATTTAGCGTACATGTATGCCAGAAGGCCGTAAACACTCACAGGAGCTCTGAGTGAATAAGGTCGAAGTCTACGTAAATCAGACAAGCATTTCTGCTCCACATTCAGGCAACTATAATTACTCCTAATGGCATTAAACGGGAGATAACAGGGCGAGATATATTATCATATGCAGAACTGCCTGCTCCTGAGGCCGCCCTCTTCTCTCTTTCTCTTATTCGTTTCTGATCTTCTAACCAGTGCGAGCAGATGGGCTGTGCATACTGCCAAGCGGAGACATGGCCTGCCGTGTTTGCAGGGCAGGTTGGGTAATTTCCCCCCACCTGCCATTGCAGTGCCTTGGGCGCATGATTAAAACTGCTAACAGCCAGAGATACAGGGGCTGGTGTACTTCAGGGGCCCAGCTACTATCAGTACCCCCATCCATGCACAAAGGGATGACCCGGCCTACTTGTTGGACTAACCCATACACATAACTCAGTTCATTTATTACAAAGACTATGTATGCACATAATATACAAATATATATTATATACACACACAGACACAAACACAGACATGTATATATTTTACATAAAACATAGACTGCAGTCTTTCAACATATTAAAGAACTTTCTGTCAGAAGAAATGACCATCTGCTGTTTAGATGCTAGCAATAAATGTTGCAAAATCTCATCTAGTTGTTTACTAAAATGAAAAGACAGAGTGATGCTTTTCTTCCCGTCTTATTTCAGCAGGCTGCTAATATATGACCCCTCACGCCGCTCTCTAACAGAGGCACCACAAACAGGAGTGAAGAATGGCCTCATCCATTACCACAGTCTCCCATTTCCCCAAATACACCAACTAGACACCCACAAATGAGTCCGTTCCCTGACAGCCCAATTCTACCCGGCACCCATCACTCCGATAATATGCATGAGACATGTCAGTGGTGCTACTTTAACAATGGCGTTGCATAATGAACGGCTCGGCTGCAAGGACTCTGTGGCACTGACAGGCTAGATGCTATAATAGACTCATTTTGGAGGCAATCATTGTCAATACAAGTCAGCTTTGGGCTGCAGAGCAAGCCACACACATGCCACTATGTGGCACTCTCTCCACCCAGTGTCTATTTCTGCTCATTGAGTTAAAGAGACTGAGTTGTGGAGAGCAGATTTCAATCATACTTTTTCCTCACATAGACACACACACACAAACATGCAAAAATGCAAACACGGGTCCAGACATCATATTAAAAGAGAAGAAACACTCAGTAGTTGAGTCTTCTACAGAAAGTGCTTACAAAATGGCAGTTAGAAATAGCAGCCATTAAGTTTTAGTACTTGCAGGGAGCCTGAGGATCTGCTGCTAGCACACCCTTACAGAGTCGCTCCTTCATTGCACTGACAACAGCAAATTGATATGAAGTGGCTGCATATGGCAGACGAGCTACAGATTTGCTCATTTCATAAGATGTCATTAAAGCATAACGGCCAAAGATGTGCCTAAATCACATATGCCCTTCCATCCCAGACTAGCTCAATTATGAGCCCCTTTAAAGAAAAAAGACAGCCGTTTGGGAAAAAAAAACTTGCCAATTAAAACATAATACAGTAAACCCCCAGTTTTACGTGGAGCAGGAGTCGTGGATTCAGTCACACGTGGATTTTTTTGAGAACCAAACTCACAGATTTACACGGAAATCCTCACAAAAACGTGGAAACTGCAATTATCCTCTGTCTTTTTTTGCGGTAATAAATATATTTTTCTGGATGTTTGCACCCAAGGGGAATCAGGGCAGGCTGTAGCAGGCTGCTCTCTCAAACCCCTCCAAAATGCGGGAAAAAAGTATTCTACCTATTTACTTACAACTTGGTTACTTACTATGCTGAGTGAGAAAGGCCCACCAGCAGAGGTTATACAGCAGTCCCTATTTGCAGCTGACAAACCGTACAGCAACACGTTGGCTTCACTCCGCAAATGTTTACCACCAAAGGGCATGTATGGTGTGTCTGAAAATATCCAGACATCCATTCAGCTGCTTTAAGATGCATCATTTGCTGACACAGGTGTTCCAACTGTGCACACAAGTTTGTGCAATCTTCATAGAAAAGCATTGCCAAAAGAATGGAGGATCTCAAACACCAACACATGAGTCTAAATTCAACATGTCCAGTGTTGGGCAAACAGATAGAAGGGTTTAAAGCCTGCCAATATTGGGCTGTGGAGCTTTCTTGAGTGATGAAACTCCATCCAGTCCAGTGGCTAAATACTATCAAATCTCCACAGTAATGTCCTAACACCTTGTGTAAAACCTCCTCAGAAGAGTAGCATAAAGGACATGTTTTGCTGGTGGACTACAAAGCACCCAAGTATGTCGCTCTGGATAAGAATGTCTGCCGAATGCCATGAATGTAAATGTAATTGCAGAGGCTGTTACTGCTGAAGTAGGGACAAATTCCAGATTAATACCCTTGATTTAAACACTAAATAAACAAGTGTCTACAGATATTTGGACAAATAGAGTTGTCTACCTGTAAAACTGGTCACTAAATGCAATTTTAATGTTTTTTGTTACTTATTCTTGGGGCTACATGAGCTAATATCACACATTAAACCACACAAGCTACACATTTGCAGTTTTGAAACTTGAGTGGAAATTATGGACACGGTGTAATGTTATGATATTTACTAATATTTTAATGATAAACGATTTAAACAGGACAGTCCTAAGAGATTGTAGAATGTTCTCTCCTGTCAGCAGTGTACTTGTATCCTGCCTGTGGGGCTGCTCATTGAAGAATTATTACTCACGGTGGTAGCCAGATTTCTTCTGCATGAGCGTGACTGGACAGTCCTTATGAGCCAGCAAGAGCTGTTTTAGCTGAGCCACCTCATTTCGCAACAGAGTCACTTCATTCTGAAGGAGAAAGAAAGATAGAAATGAAGAGAGAGAGAGAGAGAGAGAGAGAGAGAGAGAGAGCGAGAGAGAGAGAAGAGGAATGTCCAAACAGATTTGCACCATGCAACCTCAGAGAAGGGTATATTTATTTTTCTGGAAATCATTTTCTTGAAGCATTTTGTGCATCAGAGGTGCTAATGAGATCTTTAAACATGGGACTTCAGTTTTGATGTGTTGTTGGGGGTGAGGGCGTTAGGGGGTATCGTCACAACTCCATGAATGCAGATTCTCAGAATTGGCTTTTGGCTATTATTTTTTTTTTTTTTGGATGAGGCTATTCATAAAACATGCAAAATGGTTGCAGCTCCTGATGCCCAGGTCTAGAGACACCTCTGATATACATTTATGTAAATGTTCTGACATATTAAAAACCTGGTCAGAACTAGAATTAACATGATGCTACAATTTTGATTTCAATACAGAAAAAAATAAAAACACCATTTAACTTATAGCTTAACTTAATCACAGTATGAATCACATGTAAAACAAGTACAAAGTAGATTTATATTAATTGTTTCTCGGCAGATAAGACATTTGTTACTAAAATGTACTGATGTACTGCATTATGTTGATATTCTTAAAATTTTACATGTGTTTTTCCTCAATCACTCAATCAAAAAGAGAATAATTTATTGAAAGGGTCTTCAGAGAGGCAAAATCTATAGGATATCTTCAAGAATTTGTTTTGGTACTTTCATTTTTGAGGATATTGGAAACATATATACATCAAACTGGCTTATTTAAATATAATTTAAAAAATACTTAAGGTGATGGACTGAATAGTACTAAACAATGCAGACCGCAAACTATACTGAACTTTCAATACCCTGTGCATCACTAGACAGCACATATACGGCATCAGGTGTGAAGATCCTGTGGGACAACAACTGAAGGCAAGAAAACAGGTCTGCGTGACACACAGCGCAAAAGTCTAGCCCAAAATACAAGCTTGTTTGAAAATCATTTTTCTACCATTAACAGTAATCAGTGCTGGAAATAAATTTCACAGGAAACAACCACTATGTTAGCTAATTAACCTATTTTGTTTTACTATCAAAGCATTACTATCAAAGAGACGAGGAGAACAGAGGGAGAAAGAGGGGAGTTATTCCCTCCGTCAGCAAAACTTCACACCCCATTCTGCCAAGATTTACTCTCCTCTTACTGCTCTCGCGGGACGCTGTTGTGTGCGTGTTAAAGATGAGCCCGTTTAACAGTGAAGGTGACTTTAAGGGGATTTAGAGGAACACTAGCTGGAGAGAAGAACAGGACACTGCATGGCAGATTTAAGCGCTTTCCCGTCTCCTCTAAAACATGGCCGGCGCTTTAATCTATTCATCTAAAAAGCAGCCAATTTATTTGATTCCATCTGTTAGGGCTTGGCGGTGCTGGCACGGCGAGGCTGTAGAGGAACAGATTTAAACACAGCTGGTGGAGCCGTGGATCTCCTCACCATGCGGATTGCCACGTCCCATTACGACCAGCTCTCATACTTGCTCATTTCACCTCTCCTTTCCTACAATGTGATCTATCCATCCTACTTCTCTTACAGGTGCTGCCCATAAAATTGTGATGGATCCTTGTAACCTTTCACACAATACAATTACACTGTCAATATGGGTGGGCTGAAGCTCAGCTTGGAATCAGGCAGATAATTACTGACTAAATATAGGCGGCAATGCCTCAGGAACTGCATGATTATCGAAGTGGAGGAATTCCACAGAGAAACATGCAGTTTGTGCAAAGCAACAACTGAGCTGTAGAACTGTACTTGAAACAGGTGGCATGTTCTATGTTTAAGCTGTTCAGATAAAAGTTAAACGTGGTATGTCTACAGGAGCACTTTTTAAGTCACCCTGACCAGAGTGAAGAATAAAAAGCTTGATGCTCCATTTGTTCAGCTGAGACAGGGCCGCATGCTGTCAAAGATCAGGCATTAAGACACAGCATGTCCAGCGTGCGAGTTGCTTTTCTGCAGGCTGGAACAGTGGAGCATGCCGGCTGACTGGCCCTGACATCTTGTTAAAGAGCCCGTTAAGGATGATGCTGAAGTAATCGCACATCATTAGAGCTCTGTGCGTAGACCAGCAGAACCAAAGGGACCATTACAACACCCTGATGGCACTGATTAACGAACTGCATATAAAAACACACTCTGATGATCTGCATTTAGTTTAAGGACAGATTTCTCTGTATTTTGCAACAGTTAACATTCACTGTCCTAATACTCATCTCTCCTTGCATCTCTCTGCCTCCCTCCCCCACCTTCATCTGCCTATGTTCATTCCTTCGTTCATTTAACCCTAAGCAGTGTTACAACAATCTCATCAGCACCCCCCGCCTGTCTCTCCATCACAAATTAATCAGCCCTCCTCCTCCCCTCCTCTCCTGGAGCCCCCACCCCTTAACGGACAAACAGGACAGACAGCACGCAAATAAACAGCGGCACATCTCATTAAATTGTCTGGAACGCGTCGCCTCATAGCCTAGCCTGTCCCTATCAGCAGAGACAACAGTTACGTGAACTGTTTCGAACTTGTCAGTGGCGGATCCTAATTGCCTGCCGCAAAATGGCGGTTCAAAGAGACGGGTTTCCCTGGGAGAGTTCCAGGGCCAGCGCTTAAACGTGCAGACAGAAGAGACGACACGCTTGTGTGCCGATGACATCTGGAGGAAATATCTTTATTGACAGGGACGTATCAATGCAGGAGGCTCAACACACACACACACTAGCTGTCATAACAAAACACTTCTTAATCATCATTAATGATTTCTATGTCAGGGAAATAAATGCCTTCATTTACAGTAGAGAAGATAAACAAAGCACCTGAAAATACTGCACTATTAAAAAAAGAACCACAAAGGGTTATGACTTAGCAGAACTATTCCCAACAAGAAGTGTTTTTGTAAAACTTTTTTTTGTTTTGTTTTTGTTTTAAACTTTTTGTTTTGTAAAAAAAAACGTAACACAATCTAAATTTCTTTACCACTTTAAGGGTTCTCCCAAGAACCTTGCCAATATATAGAGTTTTTTCAAACACAAGAACCACGCACTGAAAGGATTTTTAGGAAACAAAAGCAGAGTGTGAGAGTAAATAGTAGGAAAATAATACTTTTCCTCCCATTTTTCAATATTTTTTTCTGACCAATGTCTGTGTTTTTTATGGAGTTCTGCCCATGCAATGGATTTAAATACATTCCAGTTAGTAATGGTTAATTAATTGCTTGAAAAATGTTGTTTTAGTGGTAAGACATTTTTAGACAGCTACATAGGTACATTATCTAAAGAAGGAGTCGGCTCCCTGTGACGTTTAAAATAAATAACACTTTAACACTAGAATGGTAGCTAACTGGCTATACCTATAATGGCTGTGTGCGTCAATTGACGCAGTGCCCAGTTTCGCACAAGACGCTTCCTGATGCGACCGCTGCTGTAATATGTTTGGGCATTTAGTCTTGCAGCCTGTCAGCATACATCCATGCAAGCTGCAGACACAGTCCTACATCACCAGTCGCCATATCAGAATCGTGTTAATTGGCCAATTATGTGAACGACACATACAAGGAATTTGATTCCGGCCAAGGGTATCTCTCAAGCACACCAGTATAAAACTACAATATCTAAAAATGTGTACATGTGCCTACATCACACTCAGATGTCTCTTACAGAGCATGCTGCTGTTCCAATAGGCCAATAGATGCGATGCTGATTAAATTACGCCATTTGACGCTGTCAGCCCTTCTAGTGTTATAGTGTTAAGTATATTTTATTTTTATTCATTGTTTTTTTTATTGTAGTTCAAATTTGAAAGATTATTGTAATTATTGTAACATTAAAATACAATGTCTTTATTTTTTTGTTTTAAATGTTTTCTCTGAATGAATAAAATTTCACAAGCAAAACACTAGTCTAGTTTTTATACACAGCATCAAAGTAAAAACCAATATATGCAGTGTTATCTTCATTTTAGATGTGAAAAAGGATTTGCGGCTCCCTGTGTTTTGCTCTTTTGTGGAAACCGGGTCCAAATGGCTGAGTGTTAAAGGTTGCCGACCCATGATCTAAAGGCAATGAGTCCCAATGACTTGTGTCTGGAAGAAATAACAGCATTTTCATGTTCACGTGCAGTGAACTTGTGTAGTCATTATTAATTTTATCCTTACAGCATTAGAATTATAGGGCAACAGGCATAAAAATATATAGACTGACACATTACTTAATCTGTTGGTTCTAACAAATTTGCAAGGCCATTTTGCCTGTAAACTGGGGAAACAATGCAGAGTTAATGTGTTTCTGACTATAAACACTTTATTTGATAAAGTATGAAAAGGGATTTCACTTGCTTATGTTGACCCTTTGACTTTGAAACTGTCTTACACTAAATAAAACAGGCCTGGTGGAAATTCCTGACAAAGACACTAATCTGCCTAATGTAGACTCTTATATAGTCTCCTCCAGAGTTATTGGCACCCTTATTTATTATGACTGAAAAGGGCTGAAGAATATTTCCTTAAAGGAAATATTTAATTCATGTTCATTCATTATTATAACCTTCACTATTTGCTCAACTTCATTACCCCCCGTATGTAACACTGTGTAACTGTAGCAGCTTCTGTGTTTGTGTTTAATGTGTGCGTACCTGTAGCTGTCCGTTCATAGAGCTCAGGTCTTCAGCTTTCTTCTCCAGACTCTGTACCCATACTTTCCTCTTTTGTCTGCAGCGTGAGGCTGCCGCTCTGTTCCTCTCCAGAAACTTCCGTCTCTTCTCATCTGGGTCTTCAGTGGTTGACCGCCGCCGCCGCCCACCTGTACTGGGTGTGTGCTGAGCAGGAGGGGCTGGGGATGCCTGTAAATCCATACACATACAAATCTCGAAAATAAAGCCGACAAACATACACAAATGTTAAACATAAGATGAATAATCTAATCCATGTGCATTATACATGACAGAATTAACAAAACACTGTCATTAATGAAATATATTAATGTGACTGTGGCAGTACAATGCTTCTTAGTTATGCTAGCCTTTTTGGCAAACTAGCCACGTCTCTGAAACGTACACACACACATGCACAAAACTGTAGCACCCACGGGTGTTTCTGTGGTCGACGTGGCTGGTTGTTGTAGTGATTGTGGGTGTGTCTCCTCTGCTGGAGGTGGAGCAGGTGGTGGAGTTTGAGTGGCCGCTCTGCTCTGGACGTCTCCTGCTTCTCCGTTTGTTACCTGAGGGAGCGTCTGACTGAGGGCTGCTTTCAGCTTCTATACGCAGATGACAAAAACAGGAGAGCTTAATCAAAAGAGGAAAAGATACCAATCTACATCTCATTTCATGTATACAATTTTGCTCTTATCAACCACTAAAACCTATTGACCTTTACATCAGGTTTAAACAATATAAAATAATTTTGGAACAGATGATGACACAAATTAATGTTCCAATTAACCGGCCATCAAATTTGACTCTCATTCTTCTGAACAATAAAACTTGGCTGTCATGTGCGACAATACCTCAACTCAGAATGAAGTTCACAATTACACTAAACTTTCTCGTACCTTTGCCACAGCAACTGTAATGTCGTCAGTACTTTGTGAACTTCTAGGTCATTTGCTGTGCAATATTACTTTGGCACACACACTAATTATGTAGCATGCTACAAAGCAACTGGATGGCCTTTACACTCACACTGAGCACTACAAATCATGCAACAGCAAAATGCTGCTTGTCTTTCTGTTGTATATATGTGCTTTCTTTCTCTTTTACCAAAACCGCTGCTCTAACTGATTCTCTCATAAGTCAGGAGGCTAAACCGCATTAGAGAGAGACAGGTACAGGAGATTAGAATAATTAACTTCTAGAGAAAGCGAGAGGCAAGGATTAAAACAACATATTCATCACCACTAAAAAACAGATGCTTCCCAGCATCTTGTTCCAGAGGAGTAATAGCTGTCGTAGCTAATTTCCTATTCCCCCAAGACGGCTGTGATTCTCTCCTGTCAGGGAAATCTCTCTCTCCCGGGCAAGCCGTAGAGCACACAGCATAGCGACCTCAGCGCTAAGCACCCCTTTCCTAACTCTGCCTCCCACTGAGCCTGTCACACATTCCCCACAGCTGCCTAACAATAATGTCAACACTCACGCGCAGAGTGACACCCCATGCGCACAACCCACAAAGACATACTGGGACGCGTCTGTCTTCTTATGGCCATTCGCTCCCAGCATACGATATATATCACAGTATCATGCTGAAAAAGGACGGGAAGAAGTAAGCAACAATGGTGCCCAAAAAAAGTCAAAGGCATCAGGTAACAAATGCATCCACAGCAGGTGAACAAGGCAACTGAGGGTGAAGAGAGAGAGAAGAGACTCATTTACATGGAAAAACAAGAGGAGAACATTCTTTTAACAGCTACCTTTGCCAGACCAATCTATCTAGCAAATTAGTTTATAGTATAACAACCTTCCAGAACTCCCTCCCTGCCTGAGAAACATTATTCTCCTAGAACGACTCAGGGAGAGAGAGAGAGAGGGAGAGGGAGAGAGAGAGAGAGAGAGAGAGAGAGAGAGAGAGAGAGAGAGAGAAAACAGATTCATATTTCATATCTGCCACAGAAACCTCATCAGTGCAATAACCCTCCATCTCTGGGGTGTTATTCAACCATCTGCTACTATATTACTTATCTTTATTTTGCAACTAATTAACAGCATAATCTTCTAAATTCAGCAAGTTAATTATCATTATTGTGGTCTTTGCAGCATCATCAGTCCTTGTAAAGTGCCGTGTCTGTGTGTCTGGGGAGGACAGGAGAAAAAGAGTGGGATAAAGGGATGGAGGGATGGATGCAGAAGAGGAGGGGCAGAGTGATGTTTCCCTAATGTGGGCTCATTAGGTGTTTTCTGAAGAGTTGTGCTGAAGAGCACTGTGTCTGTGTGGTATGTGGGTGGGGGGCCAGACTATATGTGTATGCGTGTGGGTGTGTGTTTGTTTGTGTGTTTGGGCAAGTGTTCTGGTGATACGAGAATTGTGCTCTCTTTGTGTGTGTGTGTGTGTGTGTGGGGGTTGGGGGGGGGGGGGGGGGGGGGTCAGGTTTGATTCTGCTGAACAAAAGGTTCCATGCAGGGTGAGGCTGATTTAATGCGTTTTTCTGAGCGCATGCCAACTGCCCTCCCCCCTCTAGTTGCCCCCGATGACAGCCCGCTGAGCACAGCGTTGTATGTACGTTTGTCATCTCTAACACACACACACACTCCCTGCGATACACATCATTCGATCCCTACACCTGCCCCCTCCACCCTCATCTGTGAGAGCTAGTTTTCCTGGTAATGTTCAGAGGCGCAGCATGCTGTGAACATTTACAACGGAGTGATCAACACTTCATCACAAACCATTTACTCTCCACATTTTAACTTCCCATCCCTATCACTGAAGACAATTGTAATACAATGGGAACAAGAAAATTGTTCATCTATAATGCACAGTAGGTACATTTCTATGATAACTGCCAGACATTCATTTATTTAGTTCAGCAAACTGCTAAATTAAAATCTGAATCAATAAATCATTATATATGTACTGTATCTGTAATTATTAGCCAAAAAAAATAAAACCACAGTGACAAAAAAATATATACCATTTCATGCATATTTCTTTTGTCTATGGAAATATAGTATTTCTAAAGGGTGCCCCCTACTGCTCAATTAAATTAACTACAATTACACAACAATGCATGCACTGTCAAGGAATATTCTTAAATTCTTCTTGGATTCAATGTGCATTTGTTGCTCGTGTCACATTACACATGATTAAATTCTTTAAACTTTAAAAAGGGTCTTCTCATGCAAAGAACACCAAACTGGTATTTCTATTTTTCCTTCTGAAAAACCCTACTGGGCAACTCCAATATTACAAAACATAATTTATATAGCATTCTAAATACTTTAGGCTATCGATTATATAATCAAAAACTGAAACAGATATACTAAATGTGAAATCTAACATCACTGCTATTGCATCAATCAAGAAAAAGAAAAACACGTCATTAAATTCATGGGAATTTTTTTGTTTTAAAGCATTTACTTATGTCGGTTGTTCTCTACTGTCAACAAAATTGTGACATGTTGAATGGACCAATGAAAAGGTCCAAAATTACTTGTGTGTTGTACAAATGTCATGTTCTACTATTGTTCTCTACTATTTCATTGATACAAGCTTTTGTTGCATCAGTGGTAATAAACAAATACAACATGTGAATTACCATCTTAGCCTCCGACTGGACAGGTTGTGGAGAAGAGGGGCCAGGGATTCCAGGAATATTGGGCACTACGGTGACTGGTCTTACGATCTGAAGCAGAACACGTGTAGAACCACATATGGAGAGGAAATAAAATAGACAAAATTAGTCTCTCTCAGGGTGTCATACACCCCAACCTTTCTACTCTCACACCAGAGCTTATAAAGACACACACACAGACAGCCTAGTCCCATAGCTCAGCCTCATTAGGCTGACTGCATGGTATTTGGAAGAAGCAAAACTGCACAAGATATAGCGCCAAGTCCTTCTCTCAACACAAAGAGTGAAATTGTGAAACAGAATGAGAGAGAGAGTGTGAGAGAGAGACGGAGAGCAAGTGAAAGTGAGAGAGAGAGAGAGAGAGAGAGAGAGAGACAGAGAACATACATTGGAAATAAGGAATATGATGTAACCCTCTGGGATATAATCATGTGCTGCTCAATGTACCATAGTGACTGTAAACACACACACACACACACACACACAAAGTGTGAGAAGCTAAACAGATGCACAGATACTTACATTTACGGCATTTATCAGACGCTTTCCCTAACTACATTTCCTAATTACAAGGGACAGTCTCCCTGGAGCAACTGGGGGTTAATGGTCTTTTGTTAATGGTCTTGGTAGTTAGCTGAAGGTAGGATTCGAACTCATGACCTCTTGTTCTAGAGGCAAGTATCCTACCCGCTACACCACCACCACTCCATACTTAAGCATCCTTTGGGTGCTAGGCTAGGAGAAGTGCTTGCTTGCCCCTCCATTACTTCACAATTTTATCTAGCCATGGCATAGAGACATGAATGCAAATATGCATATGACACAGCTTCCTTCCAACTACTAGCAGTATATACAAGGACAACGAACATATCATACTGGCGTTCAAGGGACACAGTGGGGTGGTGGGGGGGGTTATGGATGGACTGTGCTCTCACTGTGTCTTATTCTCGCTTCCACCCTCTCATTTTACTGCTGTGACATACAACTGCCCTTTTCTAAGGCCCATTAGTTCTCTCATTCCCCTTCTCCATGCCAGAAAGGCAGTGTCAGAATAATAAATACAGGTCTGTCCTCAGTGCCACTCTAAAATGTGCCACTGACAAATCACAGCAATGTGACACTAATGCGGAGGGAGATGATCTCACTCCCAATGTCATAACTTTTTTGGAAAGGAAGTGACTTTCAAATGTTTAATTGCCCAGCAAGAGGAGTTATCGTCCTTTCTAAAACATCTGAACGTAGACCTTGCAGGTTGCATGGTGATATCATGTCACTGTTGTGATTAATTAAGCCAAAATACACGTATGGGTTTTGCTGGCACCTCTAGAACATTGAATAACTGCATACATCATAAAACATAAAGCTTGTTTTTATTTTTACTTTTCCAAACAATTCTTTCAGTCTACTGTTGTTTAGAGGGGCTACGTTCCAATCTACCTTGCTTGCATATTAGATTGTAAAGAAAGAAAGAAAAAATATTGTGGTGCATCAGTCACTACATTGTCATCATACCCATATGAGTTTATTGGGAATCCCATCTCATTTAAAAACATTGGGAATTAACTGAGAGCTGCCCTTTCTTTCACTCTTCTGTGGAAACATGAGCACTCAAGAGTCAAAAGAGCATTTGTGAGACAAGAACTTATGTTATATGAGAAGGCCTCTGTTGCAATGCTCCAATCTTCAATACTGCTTTGTGAATGAGCTGCTGCTGTTCCTAGATGCTTCCATTTTCAGCCAACAGCCAATACAACTGACCAAGGCAGATCTAACAGGGCAGATTTATCAGGACCTGAATTCACAAAGTGATTTGTGAAAGGGGATGATAACAACATTGGAAGTAACTGAGCTGTTAAGTACAACCAATGCTTCTGCTATTATTTCTCTTTGGTAATCACATTGGCTATCTACTTCATTTTGTACACCTGCTAGCACTAGATATGGCTGAAACCCCTGAACTTAATAATTAAAACAGGTGTACAAATACTTTGTGCCTTGTAGAGCTTATCAAGATAACAAGTTTTTTTGTTTGCCATATCATCAGTTTCTGGGTTACAAGTGCAAGTAACACTACAAACTGAAGTAAATTCCTTAAGAGACTTAACTGGAACATGCTTTCTACAAGAGCAAATGAAGCTGCTATGTCAAAAATATCAAGCATATTAATTAAAAACTAAAAAGATACAAACGTACAGGTATGGCAGTGGGGATGTGCACACTGGAGCTGGCGATAGTGGCTGGGATGGCGACGGGCATGGTCTGTCCATTTGGCAGCTGCAGGAGCACTGGAAATGTGCCAGACACAGGACTGGAGGAGGGGAAGACAGGAAATCATAAAGAGTAATACTATAAAAATGTTTTAATGTATTCGTGATTTAGCATGGCATACAGGACATAACAATAAAGCTGAATAAATTTGGTATTTTTGAAAAATAAAATCAAAGGACAGTAACAATGTTGTCGGATGACAAAGCAACTCGAAATTAAGGGATGAGATTTTTGTCAAATGCAAACAAGTTTAAACAACATTAAAAAAAAATAAAATATAATAAATAAATAAGCAACCGAATCACCAAAATAAACTCCTGATGAGACGAAGTGGAAAAAAATGAAGTTAACTAAGATTCAATCTATGTGATGTGACAAATTCAACTCAAAAGTTTCGAGCAAGAAGTAACATTTTGGAGCTACTTACACTATCGGCCTATTAGAGGATGGGACTTGGGTAATAACAGAGCTAGATGTTGGAGATGGAAGGGCTTGCTGAATAACAACACTAGCATCAGAACTGGCGAGAAGTACATTGGGGACTTGAAGGGAGGCAGGACGGACTATAGTAGATGTAGGCAGTGAGGTCGGCTGCAAAGAAACCTCCTGAAAATATCATATTAGAGCGGTGCATCACCCATTCAGGAAAAGTGCCATTAAAGTCCTTAATGATTATAGCATGTCTTTATTGCATAGCAATAAACAGAAGACACAGGATACTAATGAAGAGTTGTGTATGTGTGCCTGTAATCTAGTCACTTTAAACAATTTGGACCATCGTTTAGTTTCTCACCTTGTCATCACATGTTGTAGATTCAGGATGTGGGAGGGGACTTTCTCGATGTGATTCAAGAGGTGCATGTTCTTCAGTTTTGTTTCGAACAATAGGAGTAGCAAGAGGTGACAAGTCCAAGGGTAACTAAAATACAATAAAATTACAATGAAACAAAGTCACTATGCGACAATCTATTCGTATGAAAGTGAGGTGAAAGTGAGCTTTTTTTTTGCTTTCTTCATGGCAATATGTTTCGTTAAGTATAGTGTATTAAGCTGAATTTAAAATGAAATGAAAGTGTTTCAAAATCAGTCATTTTTCTTAGAACCAAACTAATAATTTTGGCAAAAACCACAGCAAATCCATGGAAAAAGCAAATACAATGTTTTATTTCATGGCAATATATAATTCTTCATGTATTTTAGTGATAATTTTTAATACAATTTGCCGCCACATGAACAGTAAATTATTGAACTGTATTCAATTTTACTGTATTTGTATTACTAAAAAAATTAATTAAATTGTTACTATATTTACCCTACTTATACAAAAGGAAACAATGGTGCATACCAAAGAAAACGCCCGTGTTTGAATTACAGTGCTGTATGTACAGCCCTAAACAATCACAATTTAGATTCAAGGAGCTGGAATGTAGTTACTGACCAAGGGGTATTTTAAGCTTTACTTTTTCTTGTTTCATAGTAACAGTTTAGAAATACCTTTTTAATATCATCCTCAGTGGCCTTTTTGAAGTCATGCTCAAATGGACTAGTCAGCTCATTGAAAAGTCCAACCTCCTCGCAGTTCTTTAAAAAGCGAGTGGGTGTCGGTGTCTGGTCTGCAAGGACATCCAATAAAAAGAAAGCCGATTTTATCATTGTTAACTTCAACAGCAGAACAGTTTTAAAATATATATATATACTCACCAGCAACAATGACACTATCATTGCGTGCTGGACCAAACCTGAGGGTCATCTCATGTTTATGCTTATGGACTGCCAAATGGTCTTCATTTGTAAATCGCTGGAAAAGTAACATTTTAAGTTGTTAGTCAAGAATATAAACTCTTGCCATGTAAATATTTTTCAAACTCAGATCCATAAACAACATAGATAACAACACAAGACAAAACAAATTTAAAAAATCAATAACAGGCATAACAATCAAACTTCTGTTCATTCTGGCACATACCTGACCACAGCCTGGAGCAGTACAGAGGAATGGTTTATCATCACCACTCATATTCAGAGCTTCTGTTTGCCACCTCCTGAAAGAAAATGGCCAATTAGGATAATACACTTTTAATACTTTCCATTATAAATGCCAGTCTATAACATAAGAGATAAGATAAGCAAGAACTTTATTTCTGTCATTAGCATGCTCAGTGCAACAAAAGAATAAAAGATAAGACAACAGCAAATTAAAAATTAGACAATAAACAATAGTGCAACATATTTACAGGAACATTATTGTAACTGAGTAACTAACACTGACATCGTTGTGTTTGTGGGTATCTAGTGTGCTGTACCAGCAGATCAGACGTGCACAATGGCTTGTGAAAGTGACTTACAATAAGAATACAAATACATGCAATGAACATAAATTTAGTGGCTGTTGTACATCTTTAGTGATTGGCTTTAGTCCCTGAATAACGGTTCACCTATTAACTTAACTTCCATACCGATAACAAAAGCCTCTGCAGTGACAGCTTGCATGCCATTTATGTTAGCAATGTCTAATATCTGCACATTTATCTGAACATTTATCTCTCTCTAAAAGTATGAAATGACAGCTACTAGTCCACTGACCCTCATCTGACTAGCCAGCTAGCTGTCAGAAGTCTATTGTCAGTTTTAACGATGGTCCCTCTTCAATGGCTTCATAAATCTGTCTTTATGCAAAACTGAACACCAGTTTGTATTGTGTTAAACAAAAAAAAATACAAATTTACGTGTTCGTGCGCGTTCTGTGCAAAGCAACTGGTGATGGGGATAACAATAAAGGCCAGCTTGTTTACAGTCCCAGGCTAGCTGGCGTTAGCTGAAGCGTCCAGTTTTGTTACAGAGGAGCTAGGCTAAGCTAAGCTACTTAGCTAGCATGCTTTACAGCCATCGCCATGTTAAAAGCAAAGCTTCAATTAAGCAGAAATTCTTGTGTCATGAAAGCATAGCTAAAAATCTGTGCAAGACTTACGTCCCGCTCCGACTGCCAGACCCGTTAACCCGGACGAGTCTTTGTTTACAAGGAGAGAGAGAGAGTCACTTACCCCCGGGCACAACCCTGCCACAGCTTCCACTACTGATCTCGCGAGTGTTCACTCAGTGACCCCGTCTCGCTCACACGTACATTCTCTATATACACGCATTCACTCACATACACGTACTTAAAAAACTGTCTTTATTCTGCTCTGGATCTGATTTGTGCAATATACAGCTCAACTGCATAGTCTTTGAACAAACAGATTATTGCATGTTTATCTCATTACCTTGTATTGCATTTATTTTTAATGGCAGTAACATTTTGCCATTTTGCATTACTGATCTGCTGGTACAGTCCACCGCTGAGTCAACTGGCAGCCTGGTGGTTAGGGCTCTGTCCCAGCAAATGGAAGGTTATGGGTTTGAATCCGAGGATGGTCAGTGGCACCACTGAGGCACAGTCCCCACACACTGCTCCCCCGCTGCATTACTGGATGAATGGGTTAAATGCAGAACAATTTTATGCTATATAAAAGACTTGCACACAGCAATGTCAGAGTTACACTGTTATTTCTTACACTAATGCTCGTCATAGTGTTCCACTATTATTTTTTTGCATTATCTTTTATTCCTTTAATGTTGCACTGAGCATGCTAAAAACACAAGAATTGAGCTCAGGATCAAGTTATTATCTTTATACATGAGCAAGATGGGCATTAATACTACTGCAGTTCACCACAACCAGCAGGCTACTTCAGGTTTTTATCTGGGTCTAAGGGTACAAAATCTGTAACAGCGAGCAGAAAAAAAAACAAAAACACTGAACTCCGTTAAACAGAAATCTGTATTTATTGAATGCAATTTACAAAAGCAAATGGTTTATTAGCTTTTAACCCATTGCAACCTACGTACATTGTTGCTAAGCACCAGTACTTCAATCCCTGAAACTGAGTGGACCCAAACCAGAAAAACGCTGTCCAAGTAAAGCTCTAAGTTTCACTATGGGGAGCTCAGATGGAACTGCGGTCAGTGTCATTCAGTGATGGGGAGAGACATGACTGCCCAAAGTACAAAAATTAACCTTTTTAAATAGTTCAAATACATGGTTTAATTTTGTAATACATTTGTATAATACATTATCATTTTGACAGAGTGAACTTCAAAATGCACTTTTTTTTTACATGGACATTAAGAGCACACATTTTAGGTAGCAACAGTAAAGTCACAATTGAGTACAGTGTATGTTTGCAGTGTTAGCAGTGTTTTACATGGCGAACAGGATAAGGAAAGCAACCATCAAACAGAAGAGCCCCATAGCTTCAGACAGAGCAAACCCCAGAATAGCATACGAGAAAAGCTGCTGCTTCAGCGAAGGGTTCCTACAAAACAGAAGAGACAGATTATTACAAAACCCATAATTACTACTGGACTATGCTGTACATGTGCTGTCTATTACCATTTGACTAAGCAAAGTAATTTGGCTAAACAAATCCAGAAAGGACTGTGGACATGTTTATATTTAAAATATTCATATTCACCTAGCATATCCGATGATGAGACTGCCGAAGACAGTCCCAATTCCAGCACCGGATCCAGCCACTCCGACAGTGGCAGCTCCAGCACCAATGAACTTGGCGGCAGTGTCGATGTCCCGGCTCACTGCGCTGGTTTGGAAGCCTCTCAGACAAATCTGGGTGAAGGGAGACTGGGGCAGGGGAGCAGCACTGGCCTATAGAGAAAGAAGTGAATAATGCTAATTTAAGGGCTCAATCAGTTCCTATAACCTATATGAACTACTTCTTGGACAAAGAGACATTTAGTGTCATATAGTCTAATAAGCAACCTAATACATCACAACTGACTTTTATAAAGTGTGCCTCATTAGCAGTTCTCTGAGGAAACCTTAATGTCTCCTTATAACAGAGGAAGTCCTAGAACATTTTTACACAGTGAAAATGATTCTGCTCAAACATTACAAAACAGTATAAGGCTTCTCTGTTTCTCTTTCACTGGGTCACTTTGGTCCTGATAAAAACTAGAACGTTTAACAAGTTTATGCAGGGCTTACAGAGCTCGTTTTTAAATGATAACAGTGTCCTGTAAATTCAAAAGACATGAGAAGTTCTCAATACAGATTATATTCTTTTTGACAGGGTTTGCTAAGGTGTGTAACTTGGCTAGCAGTAACTTGGTTAAAAGCAGATGTTGATTTGAGTCTTAACTTTACGTGTCTGAAGAACAGATGTGGACTACTTAAGCACTGATGTACATCGCTCTGGATAAGTGCGTCTGCTAAATGCCGTTAACTTAAACACAACAATCAATGTAACAGAAAAGTGACACCCTCATGTATGTCTATGTATATATAGTTTTATATACAGTAACTCCCGCTTTTCCCAGGGTTGACATTCAAAAAGCACATGCATATAGTAAAAAACGTCTAGAAAAAATGTAAACAAAATGCCTAAAAATGCCTATTTTAATAGTGTAAACCATAAACATACCCCCATATATGCTCCCAAAATACTTAAATTTCATTTTGAACTCATTAGCCTTTAAACTGAACTACAGCAGTGCTAGAATGTAATATTACCCTTATATAGGGATGCATCAAATTGCACCAGCCAATTAGCAGCAAGGATAAATAAATAGCATTCTCGGATTGGCTACTTTCAAACCTCCCGCCTCTAAATACAGTGGCATTTCAGCATCAGTACCAAAGTATTTCTAGCTATTTTTATATTAAAATGTAGATGAATTTACGTTAATATTTATGTTACAAAATTAATGCATTTTATTTGTAATAATTTAGCACTAAAATGCATGAAAAATGATATGTCACGAAAAAAGTTGTGACTTCCAGGCTTCGTCTGCCACACCCCCTGCGGACGAGACCCAGACGTCACAAAAGCAAAAAAACGTGAAGGATATCTGCAGTTTCCACGTTAGTGTGGGGGTTTCAGAGAACAACTATTCTGCGTTGGACTGAAACAGCGGATGCTGATCCGCATTAAAGTGGAGGTTTAATGTATTACATACACAGACACACACAAACACCTCTTAATGCATTAGAGGAACCCATATTAAGAAGCAGTCTTCCCAAAACTACAATGTAACCGGTATCATCCAAGGTATTTTAAACCTTGTCTGTTTTTCCATCAACCTTGTCTAACAGAATTTTCCCCCTAAGCCTCCAACTATCTGAATAAATGTGTACTGACTTGAGTATCTGAACCAAATCCAGATTGAATCTTTCTGTGACCTGATTATTATTCCAACTACTGAAAGGAAGTCTCACAATAGTTTGCAGCACTCTGTGTACATCAATCTGCATGATCAATACTCAACAAAGCACTGCTTTAATTTGACATGCCTGACACATGTAGGCATCACTACAACACAGAACAAGAAATGAATGCAAGATCCAATAGTTAAGATGCAATTTTTAAAACACTTGAAACATCCAAGAACAAAATCTTTTTGTCGATAAAATAACCCTTTACTAGTGCCACAAGTGGGAAATTTGCTAGAAGGTAGAAAGTAGATTAAAATCAGCAAAGTATCATCAAATTAAAATAACCAATAGAAAAAGAATCTATTTCAATGTAGTGTTCTCTTTTCAGTCAGTTCCCATTTATGATGAAAATTACTCAGCATGCTCCTTTTCAGCACGAATGACTGTTTTGATACTTTGATTTAATACATCATTTTATCACCAAATCAGTTGAAAATGACAATGTGGCAGAGAAAGTTTGCAGACAGAATTAATAAAACAATGTTTGTGATAATGCTTTCACATATACTTGGTGATCTGACAGAGCTGTAAAAGTGGACAGCTTCTCAGCTGTCTACTCACCTCTGCTTTGACCTCTGGCCTAGACAGGACAGCAGCAGACACCGGTCTGTACAAAGCCCGGGATCCAGAGCGGATCTGAAACACATTAATAAAGATCTCTGTTAACATTACAGCAACAGGGAGAAACTCAAAATATGCTGAAGTTGTTTTACTGTTGTATTATTACAGTTCAACAAAAAAAGTCATTTGAAGGACACTGGGGCAGGAACAAGGTCCAAAAGTTACATTTCAAACATCATGTGACTAAGAGCTAGACTTTCAAATCAGTGGACAACACCGAGAAATCAGCACAGTTTTCTTTATGTTAGATTCCTGAAAGTGTATGTGTGACTTATGAGCCCTCTTCCCTGCAAAAATGTTATTGACCAAATTTGTCTTAATTAAGCTAGGAGCTGAATCAGAACCAGCATAAAATACCCATGTGTCATCAAACTACACCCAAACAGCAGCTAAGGGGAGAGGCACAAGTTGTGGGTTTATGGCTGCAGAGTTAACTGAGCCTTAAGAGAAGGTGATCGTGACAATAACTACATAAACAGACAGCTGGACTTACAGAGCGAAGCCAAGATCCCTGCAGGTAAATTCTTAGACTGCTATATTTTGACCTTAAACTAAAAGGCTTATTCAGCTGATCCTACAGTACTGTGTTTCAGCACAAAATGAATGCATAAACCATACAAGAAATAGGACATCATGGTAGCGCTGTCAAGCTTGTAAATGGATGGATGAATGAATGAATGAATGAATGAATGAATGATGTCCTGGCAGCTACATTAGCAGGTTAGCTACCTGCTTCAAGATCAACAGAAGGCCCCAAGATTATTGAGTCAAAGAGAGATCTTTTCAGGTGGTTAAGAGGTCAGATAACATTACTCACCAGGCTGGGTGTGGAGATGAATTTAGCACAGGCGTACATCCCGAGGTTTTTCCTGTTACACCGGTTTATTGTGAATTTAGTAGCAGCAGCCGAGCTGTCTACAAATATAAGACAAAACTAAGGTCACCCCTTAATTACAGACGTATGTTCACACACGAGCCAGTCTAAACCCTCAAACAACACAAAATGCACCCGTAGTGATAACAAAAGAAAGGAGAAATCTGTGCAGATGCAGGATGAAGCAGGATTAGCAGTTCTGAACTGTTTCTACACTCACCGGAGCCGGAGGTCGAAGCGGTTGGACACACTGCGCATGCGCAAGTAGAGTCCCGGATAAAACTTTATTGACACGTGGGATGAGAACTTCAAGATCAAAAGAAAGGAGACGAGGTCTGAGATGTGATATATTTTTATTTCAGATGCAGCTTAAAAAAACGCCCTATTCTCGTTCTGGTCAGCTTCATTTTTTATTTTGCACATTTTAATGGAAAATTTGAAAAAAATTGTTTTCTGATATTTTGACTTTATATTAAAAAACAAATCACCTGTCAAAAAATCAGATGCAGATTAATTCACACAGTTTTGCTAGATTTCCACTATTTAAACAGGTGACACATATTTTCTATTTAATTTCCACATATTTTCTGAACATGAGTAAGCAGTGAAGTTGCACTGGTTATATAATATAAACCTGTAGTAGCCCCACAGTCAGGAAATTTGCAACTTTACAAATGACCTTTTCTGTTTCCCCAGTTAATATGAAGAAAAATCAACATACAGTGTGCTTTTCCAGTTCCTATATATATATATGATTACTGTTGGAATGTGAAAGTTTTTTTTTAATGTCAATTTAGTTCTTATTGGATATATATAAGAGCAGAAAAATCACATTGCATGTTCATTTTATTTCATATCTACTGGGGAAAGACAAAAAAGTATTTGTGTTAAAACTAGAAAAGCACATAAGAACTGAGAAGTGCAACAGAGATTTCAGCATTCACTCAGAGTGAATACAATATCCACCCCCCCTTTTTTCTTTCTTTACTTTGCAGACCCTCTGCATGGTTACTCAAATATATTGTCCATAACACAGATCTGCATCAACTGTAGCCTGTTTTAAAAAGCTGCCTAAAACTGCACTATTCTCCTCTGCTCTTCTATTACACTTTCAGTTTTCTTGTATTGCTTTTCTATATATTATTTTATTTCTTCCACTATTCTGTTTTCTTTTTTATCCTAATCCTGTAAAGCGTAAAGCTCAGTGAATGGCCTTTTATATATGATAATGTGCTCTATGAGTAAGCTTCAAATAAAGTGGAGGTACTTTGCTCAAGGATACCTCAGTGGTGCCACTAGCAGTGCTGGGATTCAAACCTACAGCCTTCTGAGCACGAGGGCAACTCCCTAACCTTTAGGCACCAGAGTTGCCCACCAGAGAACCATAATAAATGAACTGCCCTCTGCTAAAAGGTTTCTCAGACTTTTTTCCAAGTACATAAACCTGACCTTTATCAATCCACACCAAAACACTGCATTTTCCTCCTCCTTCTTACATCTGAGAGGACTTTAACCATGTACTGTCTTCAGATTTTCAGTCTCCCAGTTGTAAAGGTGCACAATTTCAGCAGCACTATTTGTGCAGCCACGGGTGATGAATGGCTTGCCAGTGCTGTGGGCCATGTGAAGGTAAAGCTAATGAGCGCTGTGAGCCTGAGCTGCTCTGCCGGTGCCTTCAGTGGCACAGTCCCCCTGCTGCTTCCTCAGGTGTGTTCATCTGTACAGGTGAACTCAGACAGTCCTTGCATGGGGTTACTGCAGCAGAGCTCCTCACAATTTTACCCTGTACAAAAATCTTAACCAGCCAGAAAATCATGAAAATAAATAACAGATCTGGTTTTTGTTTTACTTTAAAAGGATAAATAATTGAATTTAAAAAACTCTTATTGTGAGAATGCCTAAAAAGAGAAATTCTCCCAGATACATTTGCTTGATTCTAGCACTTCTTGTTTTATTTGAATTTTATTTATTTATTTACTTCCTTTTTACAGTGAAGTAAAAAGTGACTTTTTACAGTGATTTTTTTTGGAGCGTACACTTCTCTGCAGAAACCCAGACAGTTCAGCCAAAAGTCCCACAGATAATGCAAGGCTGACTTGTAGTGATATGATAAACATGAACATGTTAGTAACTGGAAACTTGCTAGAACATTAAACCGCCCAAAATTTGGTAAGACCACTGTGTACTTGTCGGGCTCATCACATTTATTTAACAAAAAATAACACTATTTTCATAATATATTTTATGTAAGGTATGGCTGAACATATGTGACCATGCAGACAGAGGTGTGTGATGATCCTTGTGCTCCCTGACCACCAGAGGGGGTCAAAGAGTCTTATGTTCCGACTGCCCACTGTGGGTCAAGGGTTCTCCAGTTAGTGAAGAGGGCATGACTATTGAGTATCTAATTGCTACATAGAACACTGTGGTTCTAAACATAAATAAATAAATAAATAAATAAATAAATAAATAAATAAATAAATAGAAACAAAACAAAACAAATGAAAAGGTCTACACATATAACACAAAAATAACACCTGTGGTACCACTTATTTTTTTATATAGTTGTCTGCTTTTGGTCAGTCATGTGGCATTAACTGAACTGTCAAATCCTAGAAAGAAGAATTTCCTACCTTATATCTGCCCACCTCCACTGTGTACCTTTCACTCTCCCTGCCAAAGCCCCCCCCACCCCCTCTGCTAAGTGAACATCTTGAGACATTACATTTGCATGCGGCCCCTATCAAGCTGCATGCACTCAGACTGGTAATAAAAGGCATTGACCCCCTTAACCTTTATGAATTACAATTTGTGCCAGCACCACATCCTGTCAGAAGAGTGGGCACCTACGGTGCTCTGTGTATGTGTACGTGTGAGAGTGAACGAGGATAGTGTGTGTGTGTGTGTGTGTGTGTGTGTGTGCTGTGCAGTTGTTAGAGAAAGAGGAAAAAGGTTTTTACAGGCTCTGCCCGACACCGTTGACAAGCTGTGAGTAGGCATTCTGCATTCTGACAGCACAGGCAGAAGAAAGCTACAGCAACACTGACACCCCATATGCAGCATAAAGTACACACACACACACACACACACACACACACACACACACACACACACACACACACACACACACACACACA
>JBBPCW010000002.1:12554349-12568080 GCA_037974425.1 Phenacogrammus interruptus
TGTGTGTATATATATATATATATACATATATATGTATATATACACACACACTGACAGTTGAACAAATGAACAAACTCACTACACAAACTATAAAAACACAAATTAACTCTTCATGCATGCATTTTTAGAACTGGCAGTGTGTGTGCGTATTTTTTTCTGGATAGTGATTGGTGGAGAAGCAACCATGCTCTGATCTCACAGTTTGACTAACATCTTAACCTACTTAGCGCAATTAGCGCTTCATTAGAGAGGCTAACTAACTATTGCTTCTCTCCATAATGATTTGCAACAGTGTACACATAAAAGTACATAATCAATGCTTTCCAATTACTTCTCAAGTGCAACCACTATTTCAGATAAACTGGATAATAATATGGAGGTGTAGCAGCCTGTGAGCTAGCAGGAGCGTTTAATTGCACTGCTCTTCCTCTCAGCCGCCAGATTTCTCTTCCCTAATGAAGTGTCATCTGGAAAAAAAAGTTCTATTGATTTTTTCTGCGCTCAGCCTCCGCCACAAATATGTAATTATCCGTTTTATATCTGGCAGGGGGATAGGAGTAATCTATAGTATCTAGCCTTTGCGCTTCTCTGACAGGCTAGTATAGCGCTTTTACCCTTTTCAAAATATGCGGCCTTCTGATGAATGAACTTTAGACAAAATGTTGTTCTGTTCTTTGGCGTTTGAGATGAAAACTATAATTCTGCAGATATCGGGGAGGGGGTGGGGGGTGTACATGACTGAGATTTCACAGCATCTATACATTTTTACAGCAAGCATCTTCCCACACCCATCAATGTGGCCAAACACATGCACACCTATAGACAGCAGTAAAAGTATTAAATGAGCCATTTTCTTTTATAAAATAAAGAAAGCTTAAAAATATCTACTCATTACATTACAAAAACAAGTTCAGGAGAGACACTGCTTCTGGCCATACACCCTAAGACTTCACTTAGTTTAAGCTTCAGACATTTAAACTTTTGCTCCCCCCCTTTCCTCTCTCACTGCTTTCCCTTGTCTCATCTGTCTCCCTCTCTCTGTCTGAGGACCAGCGATGGACGAGCAACCTTAAGCCTACCCCTCGCTGTGCTGCCCTTCACCATAATAAAAAGCCATTACCTTGACCGCTGACACGAGGCTGAGTGTGAGGGTCGGCCTGATATTTATTGATGAAACTCTGAGCTCCCAATCTGCTGCACTGAGTGGGCATCATACAGCTGTCAGGCCAGACAGGCCTCAGCGCGGTGACGGCCCTCGACATGGCCCATCTATAATTTATGAACTACACTGAAAACAACCGCCAAAACAACACTGCTGCCCTGCCAGCCCAGGGATTAGCCTCCTCACAAGCTAAAGAGCAGGAAAAGCTAGTGTGTGCATATGTCTATGGATTTGTGAGTAGAAACAATGTGTATTTGTGCACGTCTAAGAGTCTGTGGGACTGTGTGAGTGAGTGTGTGTGTGTTTACAATGCATGTGGTAAAGGGAGTGAATGAGCACAATAGGTTGTGTTAAATATTCAAAAGGGCTTTGATTCTCCAGAGGCCGATGGAGTGAATAATATAACAGCAGTATTTACAGTAAGATATGTAGACAGGGTGTACTGGGGCATCACATGTACTGCACCCTTTAAATGAACCCTGGCCTTTAGAACGAGACAGAGAGACAAGGAGAGAGAGAGAGAGAGAGAGAGGGAGAGAGAAAGAGAGAGAGAGAGAGAACAAAAGCCTAACCTGAGCAGGACAAGTCCCCTGTAACACCACCAGCGAGGGTAGCTTAGTAATAGCACAGCCAGACCTCAGTGTTAAGTGTCTAACATCAACAACAGCTCCTATAACTACTGACATTAATGATTCCATCTTCCTCCACTACCACCTCCACTGCTAGAGCAGTCGTTTTACTCCAAAGCCATAAATTACCATTAGCGATACTACATCTAGTAACATTTCTCTTTTTACTGCTACAATCACCTCAGCTGCTACTAGTCTTCTACCGCCTGGCCCACAGCTCCAACCTTCATGAATCTGTTTAATGATGTAGTGATTACTGTAATAACCAGAGGTTGCATTGATCTTACTGTAATTAATGACAAACAGATGTTGACCATTTCCTTCATGACAAATTTACCAGGTCAGGACAATTGCATATGATTAATCACGAATACTAATACATCCAAAATTATTGCGCTTTTATGATTTAACAGAGCTTTTAAAACTCTGGGTTAAATTTACAGAGATTAAAAGGTATACTGCATTAACGTGTAACAGTCTTTAAATATTTAGATTTTAATATGTAATACAGTATATGGTTACAACTGTCCAGTACTCAGTTTGACATTTATTTTGCGTATTTAATTTTAAAGAAAATAAGATATAGACTGCCTACAGTCTAAAAAGAGTCTGTTCGATTCATTAGTGTAGTATCATATGTCTTTTTTGTGTGTTGAGAGCTAATTTCTTAAGCAGGAATAAACTGCACATATTTTTCAGTCTCTCTGCAATCACTGTGCATTATATCTGTACACACAGAGCCCGTCAGTTTAACTGAATTACTGGCACTCCCACACTGCGTACCACCCGTTCACATCACCGGGACCATGTTTGTTTCCATACTAATAGCATCAAATCAGATTCAAACAAGAAAGGATTCCATGTCCCGCTGGGATGAAATTTAAGAGGTAAATATCTTATGCAGGATTTTTCCCCTGTCCTGGAGCGCCGCATGATGAAACAGAACACAAATCAGATTACACTGAATTACACCATGCATGTGTATTAACAATGTATTTTGGATCAAAACGCATGCGTAACATTTATGTGTGTGTGTGTGTGTGTGTGTGTGTGTGTGTACGCATGTGTGTTAGGTCAAACTAATAAAGTGAGAGTGTAATGTTGACAGTATAGTCTTGGAATTTAAAATATGGTTATTACAATTATTGCCACCAAAACATTGGCGCAATAAATGTAAAACATTGGTTTTTGTGATTTAGAATAGACTAGAATGGAGTTCCAGGACAAAGAGGACATTTAGTATCTCTTCAAAATCTAATGTAAAATAGAAAGGCATAGCACTGTCAGGAGAGTGCATGAAATCAGTGCAACAAATGTAACTCCCATGAAACATGGTAAAATACATTCTATATATAAACAAATATAACGAAAGATATTGAGGATACCACCCAAGGGATGAGATGGGAACCACACTTGTGACAGGTTAGTACCGGTTTTCTGTGAGTTAGTTCAGAACATATAATCTTGAACTAGAATGTTTAAAGATCCAAAGCAATATTCAGAAGTACATGAGTCAAGCAGGTGTCAACTTTAAAAAATTCTTTTATGACAGGCTTCAACTTTCTGTGATGAGCTGAGCTGAGAACAAAAGGCAGCTACGCTTTTCAAAGCCTCCAATCTGATAAAAAAAAAAAAGAAACCCTTCTTATCTTTAGCTATGGCTTTAGACTTCCTGCACATTTTGACACATATTGTGTGTGATCAATAAATAAGCATATGATTAAATTCAGCTGCATTTAGGAAAGCTTCATTCTCCGAGCTCCAGTGAGCAGGGTAAGCTCCAGTCTGACATTTGGACAGTGGAAAGCATTCTCACCCTGTGTGAGAAAGAGGAGTAACGACTCTTCCTTTCTTTTTTCTTTCCTTTTTTTCTCTTTTTTTTTCTTCCCTCACAACCTGGGAAGCGTCTCCTGCCAATAAATTATTCTGAGTTCCTCCAAAGTCATTACGCATTTATTTTGATCTTGCATCATAATTCACAGCCTGCTGCACAATATATTTTCTCAGAAATGTCGGTAATTCCTTGGTGCAGAGCAAAGTTATGATTCATTTATACTGGAGTGACAGTATAATGCAGACATGTCAAAATCTATTAAAACTGTTCAATGTCTCAGGGTTTATTTTTAGGTTCAATTGAGTTTTTTTTTTTACTGAAAATATACAGTGTGCTGTGTTTACCTCACCTTTGGAGAGAATGTGTTATGGTCCCAATTAATTTGTTATTCCTGTCACCACAGACATCGCAGCCGTCAAACCTGTCAGTGCTTGTTCCCCTTTATTTCGAGGAAGAATGGCATTTAATTTCACTGTAACTCTCGTAACTAGATTCCACATTGTAGAGAGGCCTTTTTATTCAGAGCTATTTAAGCAAAGCACATGCTGATTTGATTGCTTATCAGGATGATATATAGAGCAAAATGCAGCCTGCAGCCCGCAGCCTGCTCTTCTTACATTGCTGAAAGATCATATATGGTATAAAAGGCATTCAATTATGTTGAGCTGGGCCAGATCAGAAAGAGTTTGGGAAGACTGAGTGCTTGTTTTGACGCTCATTATGATGGTATAATCTGGCTGCTTAGCTCTCTCTGTGAATTGCGAATATTTGTTTTCGCTGCACACACATGCGGAGAAGGATGAGCATGCATACTAAATAAAAGTACGGGCGCTGTTTTCTTTTAGTTAGATGTTTTGACAGCCTCTGTGCCAAATTATTATACTGATCCACTGCTTTTATCAGTTGTTTAGTGGTATGTCTACTTCCCATGCTTCACATTATGAGTGTTCAACAGAAATAAGTAGGTGAATGAATAATCATGAATAAATAATAATGTATCTTACTATTATTCATATTTTCCTACTATTCCTTCTACATTTTTATAGATATATGCTTGAAAAGGTGTAATAGTCAGAATTAAGGCACATACCATCCAATTTTGCCCATGTTTCAAAATATTACACAAAAGAATGCAACCACACATAAAAATGTGTAACTCCATTGAAAATATCAAGAAAAATTTCCATTTGCACATCCTGCATCTGAAGCACAAGAAATAACATCTACTGGTGTTCATATCAGTCTTAAACATGAGTGAGGCCTACCATTAACAAAACTGAGATTTTCAACAGTACATGTTACACTATTAAAAAATACAGCTAGATGTTACTAGAGAGAACAGAAGGAGGAATGGAAAGGCAGAGACAGCAAGGCAGAGTAAGCAAGGATAGGAAAATAATGTATTTTTTCTTCCCTGCTGCAGCCTACAAGGATTTTTTGGTGTGCAGTTATGGTCCATCATTATTAAATGTCTCTTGTTGGATGGGAAAGGCGCTTTATCAAAAACAGCCATTCATCAGAGGCCCCAGGCAGACAGCTCTCATCTGACCTCTGCTGCAATAATGCCACATCAACTAGGCCAACTACCCAGTTTAGCGGCAGAGCAGGGAGCAGCGGCCGGCTGCAAGATTAAGTGCACTGCTTCAGCTCCCTGTTCCCCCGGGCTCCACCGCCTGATGTTGTATTGATTGCAAAAGTTTACTAGTAAGTATCACAAACAACAATAGCCAGGTCAACGATCGCTGATGCCTGAATGGCTATTCCCCGTTGAGATGGGAGGAGAGGGGAGGAGAGAGGAGAGAGGAGCTTGGGGCTAAAGCGGAGCTAGCAGCAGGGCTGCCAGAGGTGCAGCCTGGGGGTCGACGGCACCGGACCGCTCCTCCTGACATTTAGGAAAGCGATATGTCAGAGCGGAGCGCAGAGGAGTGGGAGGCCGGCGGATAATTATAAGCCTTTGCATTATAAAAGGCTCCATCGACAAACTGTCTTCCTGCCTGCCACACACCACACAGGCCTCTTACAGCTCTTAAGCACCCCACCTACAATTTAATTGCTCTGTTATCTTTTTTTTTTTTTTTTTTTTTTAAATATCTTAGTCTACAACATGTACCATACCCCATATTCCATCCATTCAGCAAGGCTCTCATGCTCAAACAAGATCCAGTATAACAGTGAAAATAATGCAGAAACAGACAGAAACATGACACTAGAGCTCTTATAATCTAGATTTATTATTACCCTTATTATCCAGAAAATACTATAAATTACTCGGTTTACCAAGGCTTGAGTGACAGTATTGTCATGGATACCTACTTTAAGGAGCTAAAAACTGGACAATGACCAATTACATGGCTGAACTACTTATGTATGGTGAAAAATTAAATAAACTACAATAGCTTTAGCTAAATAGTGTAGCTGTTTGAAAATCTCAGTAATAAGCAATTTTCAAAACTTAGAAACATCATACATAATGTTTAATAAGCTGTATGTTTACCTGTGACCAAATAGGTATGTAAACTTGATATTGCACAATATTTTCAACCAGAGATATACTAGTGGGGTTCTATAAAGTACAGTGAAACTAATATTTAACACATGTAGCTAAATGAGTGTGGATCGCCCAATTAGGCGTTAGGGTTTGAGGGGTTAAAGTGAGGGCTGGTAGAAACTATAATTCAGTCTGAGGCTCAGCTCACCAGGCCTGGGCTGAGCGATGACGTCTTGCTGGCCTCTATACTGAGGCCACCTCACGGCCCTTCATCACACCACCCGCGCGTGTCATCATCAAGGGACGGCTGCTGGTGCATGTCATCATCGGGGGACTGCTGCGCAGTGGTGTTGCTGGCTCTGTGGGTGTAATCAGGTGATTTGATGGGGTGACAGAGCAATGACACATCAAGCGGTGGAGTGTACAGCACCCCCTTGCTGGACACTATCACAGAATATAACAGTTCTTGCCTTTCCTTGTGCTATCTCTCACTGATTCTCTCTCTCTCTCTCTCTCTAGGCCTCTGTGGTGAAATCAAGATTAATTGCTGTGCAGTGGGACACTCTTAATGTCCACACTCAGCTATATTTCATTTAATGAGGTGCATTAACGATAATTAAACTACTTAAAACTATAAGCCGTTTTTTACGGCCGGCCTTTTTCTCACTGGCTCTGACTGCACATGTCTGTCTCTTTGTCTGTCTGTCTGCTCCTGCCTCTGAGGAATATTTAGGCCTGTTAGAACAAAGAAGAGGACGGCTGTTTGTTGTGTAATCATAATATCTTAAATCTGTCTGGTGTATCTAAAATCCCAGTCCCACTTGGACATCTCAGCAGACGTCTTTTGCAGATGCCGTATTAGAAAAGCTTCATAAGCTCTAGTCTGGGCAGTTGCTTATCTTTAAGATGAAGAACTAATGGAAGTCAGTTCTTGAATTGTGCTCAGTGACTTACAAACAAAAACTGAAAAACTTTTTTCAGATTTGTATTGATGTCATTTGCCAAAATCAACACTGAATACAGATTTACTGTTGAAATTCAACCAGACCTGCTAGATCTTCTTTCTACCTTTGTTCATGATTTAAAATTGTGTACTGATAATTCCAAGTTAAGCAACTTGATTCAAATGTGCACATCAGTTCTATCATTTACAATATGTTCAGCTGCTGTGGGACAGCATAAGTTGTTGCATCGTGGTGATACAATGATTTAGTGAAAAGTGACCATTTGTCATACGTGAACACACCACAGCACACAGTGTGAACAGCACAAAATTCAACCTCTGCATTTGACCCATTCACCAAGTGAAGCAGGGGGCAGCTACGACAACAACGAACATAGCTATATAAACGCTGTTGTAGGTGCACCGTTATTGTACGATTATGCATTTTTTTTATGCAGTACTGGTATTATTGCATGGCTTTAATGTTATTGTTATGCAGCCACTGCATGGAAGTGTTGGTATGGCTGCAGGCCTGCTGGTAGGTTTGTATCCTTGTTGGCCCACACCGGTGGTGGGGCAGAAGGGGCCTCGGGCACCACTGGAATTAATTACAGACAAAAGCGATGCTGTTTGGAATTGTCATGCCAAATTTATCACTGGCCTTTTAATGTGCCTCATCTGAGCCTCTCCAAACAAGCTGACTGCCTGGGGGCAAACACCCCTTCCTCTTCCAGGGCTGTGTTTGTGTACGTGTGTGTGTGTGTGTGTTTGTGTGTGTGTGTGTGTGTGTGTGTGTGTGTGTGTGTGTGTGTGTGTGTATAAGTGTGTATAGGAGGGGGCCCACATGTGCTGGAGGCGAGGCTAAATCCGGGACTGGAGGCGGTGCAGTCTAACAATGCCCCTAGCAAATTCAGCATCTCCGCCAAAGCCAGCTCCCCCAGCTTGCCCAAGCTCCACCAGCCCCACCATGGGAATAGGGTTCAAATCCAACCCTGACTCCTTTAATTTTGTCATTTTAGTGATGATAATTCTTTATGGGGTTGGATGGGATGTCAGTAACTGTTTTCTCAAACACGCTACAGGAGCTACAAACTGCAGCTGGGACTAGCTTAAAGATTTGGTCTCCATATTAAAGCATTACAGGAGAAAATGACAAACTATCAAAAATTGAAATCTAGATGATAATTAGTGGAAATAAGGAATGTCTAAATGCAAAGTATACCACCTCAACTATTGGCAAGTATGGCTGTCAGTTAAACTGATTCACCTGTCTTTACTCACAGTGTGTTGATGGCAGCTGCATGATGAATATTGAAGTATACAGATGAAACTCAGACCTATTGATTCAATGTATCTCAAAACTCAGCAGATGCATTGTAACATTGCAGAAGGACAATAATGTGAACTATGTTAGTTTTCAGGATTGAAAAGGCAGTCACCTAACTTGAACCTAACAGAGCATTCAATTCATTAACTGTAACTGGAGGCAAAACTGGAGGCAAAAGGCGATCAAACAGCAACAAACTGAAAATGGCAGAGTTACAGAATTAATGGCCTCAGACTTTAACTTCAAAGTTATTCTTCAAATCTTGTCCAATGTGGCGAAGCATTGAGCCAAAATACACATGTTTCACTGACCAATTACTTATGGACTGTAAAGTAACTGTAGCAATAGTTTTTGTGTTAATGCAAAAGGGAAATCTGAATGGACAAAAACTCTAAAGCAACAGTTCAAGGTCTTCTAAATGATTTATTTATTTTACAAAAAAGTGTAACTGCCTATGCAAATTCCCACAACTCTGATTTGCACACAAAACATTTTTTGCTTTGCGCCCAAGGGCAACACTGGTCATATTCCTAAAACAAGAAGATATTTTTACTTAAGGAGTTCCTGAGAGGTATGGTGTTAGTCAGCTCTCTTAGAGTAAACTGAGTGAGTACAATATCAGGCTAATTCAGTCCTGCTCCGGCCAGAGCCAACAGAGCAGAAACATATTTAAAGGCATTTAGATGTTCTCCTTAATGCTACTGTTATGACTCCTTATATCAGAGGAACACTGAGATTTCCCCAATGCACACTCCCAGATAAGCCACCATTATATTTCTGCTTCACCAGCACAAAGCCTAATGCCTTAGTTCAATAATAATACAGAGGGGACAGCTTATGCAGGGTGACACAACTATTGGTCTTGTGGCAAGTGCATAAGACTGGCCTATTTTCCATGTGCGATTTACCTCATCAGCAGATAGACGACTAAATTTAAAAGCAAAAATGAGAGATAACATTGAGCAAGAGCTGACCTTGTAGAAAGGCATTTTCAGAAACAAATGGAAAAGTGACTGCCCTATTAACAAAGAAACAACTGGCTGAGGACACACTAAAACTATTGGGTTCCTTGACTGTCCCACAGTACCTCCATTTCAGCCAAGTGTAGAGTGCAGCAGCTGGCCTCAAAAGCTTGTATTTTTTCTCTTCAGGATGTGGCAAACAAAAGAAAGGAGTGAAAAGGGAAGAAAAGAGCGGTGAAGGACACAGCAGGCTACTCTCAGAGGACTCGCCTTTCTGCTTGTGATTGTCATGCAAGCCTGGTTGTAAGTAATAATGTGGCCTTTAATGATGGAATGATAGACCTGCCAAACAGTGGCTGTGCTGCCATACACAGCCTCACGTCCTCTCCGCACATGTACGCGCACACACACACACACACACACACACAGAGCCCAGCAGGGACATATTAGCATATCCTGCTCAATTCTCTGTCCACGTTAACATAATCCATATTTGTTGGGTAAAGTCCAACAGTGAGGCCCCCTGTACAGAGGGCGTACGATGCTATGACACTCTTCAAAGCCAGCCCAGCCCGCTGCACAACGCATGCTTGACCAGTAAAGCAATTCAGAAATGCAAATGGCAGGGCAGACTCCTCTCTACCTCAGACTCACGGGGACAAATCCCTTTTGGCGAGGCATCTCTCTGACTGCCTGACGTACTATTCCTCAAAAAGCATGCAGACGGCATGTGATCTTTATTCTAAGCACTGCATGAGAAGAGAAAGACAAATATGTAAAGAGAAGAAGAAAGAGAATGAGAAAAATTAGGAGAGAAACATACATACATACAGACACCGACAGGCAGATGTAGAGTCTAGAGAGACAGTGAGAGAAAGTAATCAAGAGAGAGAGAGAAAAAAAGGGATGGAGACAGATATGATGTGGAGCAGAGACAGATGAAGAGAAAAAAGAGGTAGAGAGATAGACAGAAAGAAAGAGAAAGAAAGAATTCTCCTGTCAGGTAGATTGGTAAATATTTTGATGCAAGGGTATGATGCAATCACACACATATGAGCTGAATGGAATATAATTCCACATTTTTATAGCGTTCTTTATGAAACTGTTTTACAGAAAGTATTCACTTTTATGTACCCCTTTAGCCTCTGTCCTGTATGATTAAATACACCTGCACTAGTCATGACACAACTCTACCTACTACAGCTGAACTCAGTTCTTAATGATACTAGGTTTTGAGTCTTCATGTTAATTACAACTACTGATACAGAACATACCCTGACCATCTTGTGTAAGGCATTGCTATTATTTTTTCAAATGAAACACATTCACCTTCAGTCCATTCTGATTGGCCTGTAGAGCAAGTCTTCTTATTCTGTTTATTTTCCAACCTCAAATGCAATAAAATGCAGGAGACTTATTCATTTACTTATTGCTTCTGTTATAAGCTTTTAAGGCATTTATCCAAAGCGACTTGGTGTTAAGGGTCTTGCTCAATAACCTACTGGTGGTATGATGAAGGTAGGATTCAAACCCATGACCTCTTGGTCCAGAGGCAAATATCCTACACACTGAGCCACCACCCACAACTAAGAGATCCTATGCACTGTCAAGTAACAATAAAACTACATTATATTTTTACCAGAGCCTCTAAATGTATCCTTTGAAACAAATGAGTCATTTACTCATTCAAGTGAGCTATCAAATGGTACATTAGTGAACATCAAAGACCTAAATTAGACAATAAGAAGGAGATATTATATTTACTACTTTACTCCATGGGGTGTGTAGTAAATCTTTGACAAGACTATAAACATGAGCATACAGTAGATCCTACTCTGCTCTTAGTTTGATCAATAGAAATGCCTTATACATCACCGACTTGCTCTTTCATCTCTTCAACTCTGTTTACTGAATGGAACAGGAGGCACCAAACTCTTGAGGGCAGACATTCATAAAACCAGAGCAGTTTTATAGTGGCTATGAGCAATACTGTGTGGAAACAGCTTATAATGCTCATAATGACCAATTAAGCAAATGCAAAAAAGCACAGCTTCCATTTCACACCAAAGAATGATGGGGGAAAATGCAATCACTGAACAATAAATAAAAGTTTTTCTTTGCATATTTACAATCATATTTTTAGATATCTGGAATACTCTGAATCTCTTGTCAGCAAATACAAAGTGTAAATCATCAACACAATAAGGGTCCATTTTGTCTTCAGTATTCATTTTAAATTTCCATGTGCAACCCCTTCCAAGGCCAAGTCAGCTCGACAGAGACCATCTACACTTTATAATCAGTCTGTGTGTCCATGTCTTTTTGGCTCCAGCATGAGTATGTAGAGCTTGGGGCTCTGGCTGACAGACAGAGTTAGCTGTCAGCACCCATCATCACATAAACCCAGCAAGAGCTCAGCTCATCCCTGAGAACTTTTAACCCAGGCATTTTTTGAGCCCTCTGTCAAAGAGAGGGACAGATCTGGGATCAGGACTTTTAACCCTGGAAACACTGAGCCCACGCTCTGTCTCCCTCACTCTGCAGTATTTTAGCCATTGTCTTTATATCATAGTACAAATCACAAAATAGCAGGTTCATAATCACCTGCTAACAACTGTAAGAAAAAATAAACATCAAATAGTAAGTCATTTGAGTATCTACATAATTTATTTTAAAACAGTGAAGTTTATGCCACAACGTTTATGGCAATATTTAATATTCAGTATTGAAATAGTATTGGAAATACTGTGAAATATCTGTGTACTGTGCAATAACATCACTCTCGTTGTCCAACATCCACTACTCACCGTACATGATCATAATTACTGTGCAGTACTTAAACAAAGTGCAAATAACCCACACTGCATATCACACTGTATATAAAACCTTATTCAGTGATTTATTATTTAACATATGTGTATAGTACCTCAGAACATTTAATCTCATTGTACAGGTGTATAGTGACAATAAAAGATATTCTATTCTATTCTATTGTATTCTATAGAATCAAGTAGAAAGTGAGGTTACACTTTAATGATTATTATAAAATTAAAACAAAAGTTGTCAATGTTCCAAAATGTCGGTTTCTAATGTGAGGAAATAATCACAACCACATTTTAAGGTACCAGTAAATCTCTACACTTAATATAGTTTCTAATACAGAACCATGCAGCAGTTGATCGGCCTCTAGTTGTCCAGTGTCTCATAGTAGATAATCATTGTGCCTCCCTTCCAAAAAGAATTAAGCCTGTGGGTAATTTAGTAATGGGCTAATCTAGTACAGGTGTTATATGCAATTAATTAAATATTAATAAAAAAGTTTACAATTTTTAAAAAAATAATAGTAGAGTGAAAATGTAGTTTAAGATAATTAACGCAACTATGATCATGGGAAACAAAGCATATTAACAAAGCATAAGAAGAAAGACCTTTTTATTGAAGTTCAAGGTCAAAACATTTATTTATGGACACAAATTATGAATAAATGTTGGGGTGATTCAGCCAATGGCATTACGATGTTGCCTATTTAAGACTTCCAAGGATGAAAAATATACAATTTAATGTTATGCATTAATTAAAACATTTTTAAGAACATTATAAGGAGCCACTTTTTTAACTGTAGATTGACTCACTGGCCACCTGTCTCTTATTTATGAAACATTGCAAAACAAATTCCAGCTGGCTCCTGTATGATCAACATTCTGTAAACTACATTAAAATCCTGTATTTTAAAAACAAGTTTATAACTATTTAGAAAAATAGACAGACACCAAGGACAGTACATAAGTGACTATGCAACATATCAGTCAGATGCACCTGGAGCGAGAGTGTCTAGTTAGAGACAGTGCCATTTTAATAAGCATCAAAACAACTGTGTGCTGTCTATATGTATGTGTGTGTGTATATATATATATATATATAATTACCTATCTACCTATGCTGAACACACACTCACATGGACTAGTGTTTTTCACCTGCTGTGCAATTACCTGGTGAGAACTATGAAGCAACTCGTCCATCTCCAGATAAACACACACACATCCAATTTGTGCAGTGTTTTGGGAGAGGTGAGAGGGCACCCTGTTGTCTGACCCCTCCCTGGGCTCACTGTCTTCAGAGATACCAAGACGGGGGTCATGGTACTCCTGACCAGTTCAGTAGATTTCACACAATATCAATATCATACACACACTCACATGCACACATATGAGCTCAAAGACTTACAAAAACTGCACGTCATCAGGCAGCCAAATTGCATTGGCAGTGTTGGAGCAGTAGGGGTCACAGGGAGTCCTGTGAGGGAAGCAGAAGCCTCTGTGTGTGTGTGTGTGTGTGTGTGTGTGTGTGTGTGTGTGTGTGTGTGTGTGTGTGTGTGTGTGTGTGTGT
>JBBPCW010000002.1:12577683-12590978 GCA_037974425.1 Phenacogrammus interruptus
GGTGCCTAGCGGTCTTGGGGATCGAACCCGGACTTTCTGGTCACAGGGCGGATGCCTTAACCACTAGGCCATCCAGCTGCCTAGTGTAGTTCCTAAAAAATCAAGGGCGATCATTGACCTCCTGAATCCCTTAGAGGAGTTTAAAATTGAGAGTCCAACAGCTTAGACAACTGAAGCAATTTTGCCATGGGAAATGGGCCCAAATGAATGTCTTAAAGTTCAATGGCTTGGCAACAAAGTGCTAATATCATACATTTGTGTGTCTGAAACTCTATTAATATCATTGAAACCCCCTTTTTGTTTACACATATGCATATATATGTTAGTTCTAATTAACATAAGCACATATAAACATATACATACGACATACATAACTCATGTTTGAATACATATCCATAAGAATAAAGTCAAAATACTTTATGTATGTTGTAGTTTGCTACGACATAAGGCGTATATCTAAGCTCTCATCTGGTTTGTGTGACTCATGCTACTATATAGAGACCAAATTACACATAACAATGGGATGAGTCTGTTTCTGCTGACATCACAGAACCACAGAGACACAGACACATTTCACCACTATTACTGATCTCAGATCAGGCCAGGGTGCTGATGAGCTCTGTGACATTTTATACACACAGGATCACCCACATGGATCATCTTAAGGGTCTCGAATAATGGAGGATATCTGTGTCACTGACATGATGAATGCAGTAATGCATTAAGAAATGCATCCCTCTGGAGATAAAAAGGTTATACTGTATGTCTAAAGATGCTGCTCTCAGACACCTGATCATAAACATAATTCAGCAGGGTGGAGTGTTGAAGGCCTATGGAAGAACATGTATCAGTAAGCTCCAACATGGATCATGACTGAGGAACAGCGCCCTGACCTAATTTATCTGTAGTGGAAGTATTTGGCATCATATGGAATAAAGCTACTAATTCACAAAAATTGTTGTGTTGTGCTGTATTTTAAAATAACACCACAGTCAAACTTGTATTGTGCCATTCTGACAATAGAAGACAGTCATGTGTGTTTATTTATTTATTTATTTATTTATTGACCAAGCAGAGCTCAAACAGACGTCTATGAATTTGCAGTCATTTAAAATGTGGCTAAATAGAATTAGGTTAAACAACTTATAGTTTATATCATAATATCATCAATGTCATCAATGTCCAAAAAAATAATCTCAGAATATAATAAGTTTATGGAAAGACAGAAACATTTAAAATAATAATATGAAATTTCATCACAATCAAATTTGAAACTGTATTTATAAATAAATGTTCACATTGTGTAAAAACAACTGCAATGTTCAAATCACACGGAAAAAATTGTATGAAACAATTTTTACGGAATTGTATAGAACAATTTGTATGGAACATTTTTTTTTGGACAGCAGCAATATGTTACATACTTGTTTTTAAACTGCAGCGTACAGGGAGAAAGACTTTGACTAAAGACCAAAAATCTGAATATATTTATTAAAAATGTTTTGTTTGCATAAAGACATTTTTGAAAGCAAGTATTTCTGTAACATAAATCATTCGTGTGCAGGAGTATGAACATTAGATTTACTAAAATCAAGCCAGGCAAACAGCAGAGCAAGTGGGGCCTCCTGTCTCTTTGCATAAAATGTGCCAAACCGTCCGCCCTGTGTTATGTCAGCCTAATGGACACTGTAGCATCTATTTTACCCACATAAACAGACAGGACAGCAGAATCAGCAATGAAGAGGGCATATGAATTATGCATATTAAATTACCATACCTCTTTGCTATCATATGCCGCAAAACAATGGGCAGAGGAAATTGGCCCCGAACTGCGATATTGAACAATTTCCTTCATGGTTCATACCCAACATAGATGTAAAATTCTATTTAGTTTGTTCAGTAAAGGGACAGGCTGTGTGAGTGGCTCTGGTTGGCGTCCCTCTCTTCCAGGGAATCTAATGTAAACAAGTGCTGGATAATTGAAAAGAAAGATTCAGTGCCCAGAGCCCAAAGCCTTATCATTGAAGTGGATGGGAATAAGGCAGAGAGGGGGAAGGAAAAATGGAACGAATTGTTTCATTGATTTTCCTTTACAAATCAAAGGCAGATAAATCAAACAGGGCAATTCTCTTTGGCTATAACGCTAGAGCCCTTAACACAGCCTACACAACATGTCACAAACTATTATTTGCAATCATGCCTCCCTTATTAATCTGCCGTGCAAATGAATAAATTGTTAGACAGAGTCGCAAAGGGATTCATTGAAATGCAACACGCAGGCCGGCTGTATTATGTCGCAAACACAGAGCGCTAGTCGAGACTCTGCCCTTTCACATCGAATTCCGCCTCGCTAATTCATATTCAAGTTGAAATGCTCTGGAGAAGAAGAATAAGGAAAGAGATTAAAATAACAATCGTACATGGATTGCTCTGTAGGTGCACGACAGACAGAGAGAGCCAGAGTTAGTTAGAGGTCAGAGCAGCCCAGTCACTTGTTCTTGTGACTCTTTGAGAGAAGAAAAAAAAACGTATGCAAAGTGTATTTTGGCACAGGAAAATGACCATTTAAAATACTGCACCATTTCTCTTTTTCAAATCTTTACTTCTCCTTTTTTGTCTAAACTACCATTTAGCTATGACAATGCAATTAATTTGAAAGATTTTACAATTTAACTAAAAATATTTAATCACTGGAGAACCTGCCAAGGTGTTCTCTAATTCACTGAAGGCAGCTTTGGGGTCGACATAGTTTGTGTATCCCATTGCTAGCTTTGATAACCACCTCCCTTCTTGCCTTGTAATGGTTACCTATTATCCTTCCTGCCCTTTGTAGCTGGCACCCGCCCACTGAACAAACAGGGCCCTACAGCTGATCTTTTCATAATATTTTAAAGAGGGCGTCCCCGCTGGAGAGGCGTGGAGGAGAGGGACAAATTAGAGCTGACAGCCTCCACTTAAATGAGAACAATCACAGCTCCTGAGGGAGCAGGGCCTCGCAGGGCAGAGGGCCCTGTTAAGAGCCCTCCAAACCCACTCCAAACACACACGCGCGCATGGATGCACGCCTTTTAACAGGCCATAGAATGTCAACAAACCTGCTCTGAATGAACCCATAAAGCCACAGAGGAGAGAGGATTTAACAGCTGATATCCACAATGGCATTGGGTGGGCTGCCCAACTTCCCTTGTTCAGACATGACACGATGCACAAAAGAGTTCATACAGGCTTAACTGGTGCAGAACAATTTAAGAACCTAACCATTTCAATTTTTATCTAAACATTAGCTAGTAATTAAATGGCCATTCATATATCCACCCGGTAACGTTCAAAGGGAAGTGGTCAGATTTACACCATTAAACAGGTCCCCAAAGCATCATCTAGCGTTTGCCCGCTGAATTATAGTTGAGTGAAAAAATATGTGCTTCACTTGATTGTTCTTGAGCTCACCTTTTAACCTTTATGAGTCTGCAGCATGTAATGTCTTAGTTTGGCGTCTTGCATGGGCTGTTATGCCTTTTATTGTGCGTTTATTGCAGCACAGTGCAAGCGGTAAATCAGAGCCGGCAACCTGCAGCAGTGATTACGCCACATCAGCCTCCCTAAATCTCGCATTAACTCTGCCAGGCCTGATGGAGAGCCCTTGGCCAATTAGAGTCTGAGAGTTAAGAGCTGGAAACCTCGCAAGTTGCTTTTTTATTACACAAATGACCCTCTTATGAGGAATGCTGCCATGAGTGAGTCGCTAGCAGAGCAGTACTTTAAAGAAAAAGCGAGACCATACAGAAAAGACCAAACAAAAGACAATTTGAGCCTAAAAATAGCAAAATGGAAGTATTGCAGCTTGGAGTAGTCATGCATTCAGACCACGCTTTAAAGTCACTAATACAGTACAACGGTGCTTTATAAGGTCAAAGAAAATTAATGTACCATGGGTGCTCATCCACAGTGTCTTATCTCCAATATACAAACTGTCACTGTGGAGCATTAGACCAGGCATCAGTGGCATTACCCTGTTAGCGCCCCCTCTAGGAGCATAGTTTGCAGCAGAGATTCCAGTTATTTTGCCATGAAATTAAGAGGCAACCATCTTTTATCTAATCACTATGTTCTATTCTTGAATTTTCTTAACACTCTATTAGGCGTATAATACAATTTTACATGATTGTTTATGTGCCTTATCTTTATTTTGCCACACCTTGTACTGCTGAACAGCATGCTAGTATTAGACAAAGCTCTGATTTTTTTAGGTTAAGTTCTCACCCGTGGACCTTAAATTATATTTTAGCTATTTCACCACCACTTTTATTCAGCTGATTAGCATTGTAGACCACTGAACTACTAATCTCACACTCATCTACAATGCAGTTTTACAATGTTTTAATGCACATATCTTTGGTATCTTTTTTTTTTTTTTACCTGTCGTGTCTGGCATCTTTGCAAACAGATTATGATGGTGGGTGCCTTGGTGTGACAGACACCTTTGCTTTGCCAAATGGGGCTTGACAGTATATGCCCCTCTTGTAATCTGAATTTTTGATTTATTTATTGCAATTATTTGATTTAAATTAAGCCAAATCAGACAGGGGTACAGAAAATACAATGAAGAGGAAGAAAAAAAGAAAGAAAAAGTGAAAGTGACCATTTGTCATACGTGAACACACCACTGCACACAGTGTGAACAGCACGAAATTCAACCTCTGCATTTAACCCATTCACCAAGTGAAGCAGGGGGCAGCCATGAACACGGCAGTGTTTGGGGACGGTACCTTGCTCAGGATACCTCAGCAGTGCCTAGTGGGCTTGGGAATCGACTGTCTGGTCGCAGGGCGAACGCCCTAATCACTAGGCCACCTCCAACAAGTTGCGGAGGTTGAAGGTACAAATGAAGACTGCTGTCGCTGGCTGATCACTTCAAAGTCTGCATCTGTAAAACAAGAACCAGCCACACAAACACAGAACAGAATACAAAGCAACGGCAACACAGAAACATCATATACTCGTACCATTGGTGCCCGTTCCTAGTAAGACACTATTTACATGAAATTATGGTTTTAAAAAGAATTCAAGCTTAGGGCAAATGTTCAGAAAACTAAATGTAAACTCAGCCAATGTCATTATAACTATAAGATTACTGAAAAAACTTTGTATGTACAGGAGTTTTCACAGTATATTCAAATGGACATAGCAAGCTCAACACTGAAAAATAGTGCTCTGCACCTTTTAGTGTTTTATCTCCCCACAAATTACCTGGTCCAACTAAAATAGTCAATTACCAATTCCTCAGTGGGTTGAAATGGATGTGTGACAGCAGGAAATCACTAAACTGTGCAGGTCAGAGGGGCTCAAAGACCAGGGTTGAGAACCAATGTTAGACAATGTAAGAAAAGAAAATGTTTTCTGCTGTGCACTTGAGATGTTCCTTCTCCAGCAATGTAAGACAATGTTATGTACTTGTACTGTTATGCAATGTGTTTGTCCACTAAAGAATTATAATTATAATTATATTACGCAAACTCAAATTAAGCAGCACTAAAATTTACTTTTTTTCTTGGATGGCCCCAATTTATGGATTCTACTCAGTTTGACTGAATGGAAATGTGAGTAAAATTAAATTCATACATAGCCTTTTTTTTTTTAGCATATTTGCAAAATAAATCCATGCCAAGAACATTTAGTATCCTTAATATCCTTATCCTTATAAAGGTCCCTTTAGTACTTTATGGGTTCGTGAAAGTTCTTCTGAATTCAGTTCTTCTGAATTCAGCAAGCAAATTGCCTCTTTGACTTTGCTGTACAATGAAGCCTACACTCTAACTTAACAGTCCTTGAAATATATAAACAAAGAGGCATTTATTCTTTAAATAAATAATAACAAAAAACCATGCTTTGTATTTACAAAGAACAGTCAAGTTGAAAAAAAAACCCATCAAATTATTTGCTGTGAATGAGAAGGCGTATACTAAGTCACTTTGTAACAAAATATTGTTTTCATATTTCTAATTAGTGAATCTCTAAGGTCTTGAGAAACAACACTGGGCATAATTTTATGAAATGATTGGGTTCTACAGCGGAAACTAAACGTCAATACTAGGTAAGCAAAACAGAAGTATAAAATGGATAGTATTCTTAAAGTGAACCTGATTTTGTAAATTGCACATAATTTTGCCCTATTAACGCAGTTTAGTGCTATCATTAGATCCTAATTCGCTGGTTAATATAGAAGCAGGCAAGCTTCCCGTCATGCATTGAGGCCGTGTAAACAAAAATCTGAGTGTGTCGTAAATTAAAATTAGCTCACTCTTCTTCGTAGACTGCACAGCAGAAAGAGAGTAAATTTATGGGCCGCGACTGAAGCAGTTTACTGCCTCTGATATGACCTTGAGTCTATCTTCATCCAAATGCAAACACAATCGCTTCAGTTACTTATACTCTCCCTCATTTATATTTAGGTGGCTAATCGTGATGGGGCAGAAGAAGGTTTACTTACACCATAATGAGCAATGATGCTGACAAAGATGCCATCAAAGCAGAGCCTTTATCAAATAGATTAAATTACACTACATTCTTTAGTTTATTGTCACTTTACAAACCAAAGAGATTTTAGTAATGCAATAGTGGTAGATATACTACAATATACTTTACGCCATTTTTAAAAAGAAATGCAAATAGCTTACATTACCAATAACTTATGTAAATGGGTTCAAATGAACAAAAACACAAGAAAAACAGAGAAAGCCTCTGACCGTAAAGAATGCAAATGAAAAAACGTGGAATCCAAATCTCCCCATGTCTACTGGGCTTGATCCCACCAGGGGAGCCTACCAAGGAGAAAAACAAAGAGTTGTATAAGATATATTTCATAATTTTCTTTCTATTTTTTATCAACAGTTTGATTCTGAGGATCAATTTTCCCAGAAGTCTCAGTTCTGCATGCACTGTGACAAGCCATTGGACAGGCAAGTCCAGCCATCTGAAATCTGTGCCTAATTTATTATTGAAAACGTGAGGGTAGAACATGGAGGAATTTTCCTTTAATCACATCTCTTAGGAATGCGTGCAGTGGGCCAATACCCCGATGTGCTTCCTTTTTAAAAAGGCAGGAAAATAAGCTGTGTTCTCAGGCTAAGCTTCACCCTAATTCAGAGGGAACCAGGGGAGCAGGCTCAGAGCACAAAATCATTTACATCTGTGAAAAGTTCATTTTTCCTCATCTATTAACTCTGAATAAAACTACCATCACTTATGTATCTGTTCATTTAGAAGTGCTCCACCTCGTAAGAGGGAGATCTGAGTCCAGATTCTACACTCACGCTTGGCTAATCACAGAGGGAGAACGCCAGTCAAAATGGCTCCCTTTGCAGCATTAAAATCAGAACCTCAAAGAGACCCATTTAGCCTGCAGCTAAAGTGCCTGTTTATCAGATGAGACTAACATGGGGTCCGGGATAAAAAAAAAAGAAAACTCTTTGCCGTAAATCTGGCAGCCTTTTATGTGCTGCTGGAGACACACTGGCTCCCTCTCTCTGAGTTTAAGCTGAATCTAGTCAGGACGATAACAGTGAGCACATCAATGTAGAAAGGGAGTTAACTACAGATCTACTAATGGACTTGAGCTATGAGACACGGCATCAGTCCATTTAACCTACAATTTAAAGCATTCCTAACATAGCTCTAGCTTAGACGTGAACGTGTAAAAGTACAGTTCAACAGCAAAAGAATCAATGCAAATCTCACTGCCATTCACATTAGCTCTAATTGACACTTTCACTGTATGCTAATACTGAATATCATATACTTTATTATACTATACATATAAATATGTAATACATAAAGTCATAATACTCAACTGCAACATGTTGTGATTCCTATGCCTTCCAGTATATTAAAGGACTCACACTTCAAGAATAACAAAGCGCTGAAATATGAAACTACAAATATTCCCTTATTAATCCTTTAGCACAACCCATTCAAGCTAAATATTTCATTTTGGAGTCTTGAAGTTTTGAAATGTGTCAAAATAGTTTATTTTTTGTTGGATAAGATATTTGAATTAATCAAAACTCACTCGGAGTTGTGATTGGCCAAAATTTTGTTATTGGCTGGTACTAGATATTAGGACATTAATGACTCTTTTGTTCAAGTCGACTAGTCGGTCAGCAAAGTCCAAGTCTAGTCGAATAGTCGTTTGATGACGACATCACATACACGGAGGAACACAAGCGTCGAACATTTCGCAACTTTTATTAAACTTCTCGGTAACATTAACAGTCAACATGACGTCTATACAAAACAAAACAAAAGCCGATACATTGAATTTTTTGGTAAATTTAAGTGTACAACTGCGAGTGGGAACAGTTTAAGTAGTGCTAGCGTTAGCCATGTTAGCTAGTGGTGCATTTCAGATGCAGAACGCCGGTACTGTTACTGTACTTACTGTACTTTACTGTACTGTACTTTAACACCAACTTGCAGGTTGTGCAGGTCACCGTGCTGTTTCTGTGTCTACAGTGAAGTATCTCCACACATGTTATGTGTTTCTACCTTCTCTGCTACATGTCTTGTTATAGTCCCGTGTTTAGATTCCCCTTGCACCAACGGTACCGCTCCTTATTTGAAGGGACTATAATAATTGGTTAAACCAAGGAACAGCGTAAGCCAATCAGAGGCAGAGATTGCATTGCGTACGCAAAGGAGGGCAGAGAGACAGAGAGAGAGGAAACAACACACGACTAGTCGACTTCTGTCTAGTCGACTTTTGTGTTAATGCTCTACTAGATAGAATCCAAAACTTTTAAAAATTGTGTTTCAATCACAATGATACTCAAATCACAATATAACAATAAGGAGGGATCACAGCTTTACGTGTCTCTACAGGTGTTTCCCATGCCGTATTGTTGTCTTTGTAATGCATTTTAGAGAGAGTGACAGATCTAAACCCCAGCTGACAAGTGCATTCCTCTCACCCTGACGCATTCTGATATCTCAATAAACACCTGGCTCTGACTGCCACTGCAACACGTCACACCTGCACATCTCCACTGTTACCGAGCGCATCGCCTGGAGACCAGTGCACCTGCCATACACACCTCTCATCACTCCTACTGGGAACTCAAACTCTCAAGTCAGGAAACTGCAAACTCGCATGAAAAGGATCTAATAGCCTTCCTTTATATCAGTGTAGCCTTTACATGTGAAACATTTTTGTTTGGATGAATTCTGCACTGGTAAAACTCAGCAGGAAGTCTTTATTCTTAGGTTGAACAAAATCAACATTTAAAATGAAAACGAGGGTGGGAGAAATGACAAATACATCACCACCATACTTTCCTTCACTACATACTACAGGAATCGTCATGTTTCAGTTTGCCAAAAAAGTGTCAACTGAAATGATTATTAATTCATTGTTTGAAAACGTTTTACGGAGTAAAAAAAAAACAATTGGTAAAAAATGTGATTAATAGGAAAAATGCAAATGTTGTCTATGTGCTTTGGGGTTAGCTGGCGTGGCGCCCAGGGTGAGTCTCGCGCCCATTGGCCCGGGATAGGCCCCGCGACCCTAGCAAGGATTAAGCGGTTACAGAAACAGAATAAATGAATACGACAAATGCATTATAGGCTGACATCCAATCAGCTGATATTTACCATATACCTTAGTTATACCTTATGTCAGGGCTAGACAGGGACAAAAACATCTTACCGGTCATTTTGTGATCGGCCCACCCGGAGGGGTGTGTGTGTGGTTGGCGGGGGTTGGGGGTGCTAACGCGTATATGCGCCGGTGTCCGTGCTGGCCCAAATACCTGACCCGAAATTTACCAGCGGTACGCCCGATGGCCTGTACAACATTGCTTTAAGTTAATAGACCCCCTTTTTTCATTTTATCCTAGTCTCAGAAAGAATGATCAATGTGTTATTTTCTTGGTGGTCGCATTACATATATTTAACTTAATCTAGTATTAATGTATCCATGCTCAGCTAACAGTTTCAGAATGTGATTAAGTCTCATGAGTTCCAAAATGTCTAGAAATAAAGCAACCACGCTTTAAAATAGTGGTTTTGGTAACTTGTCAAGAAAAGTAGACAGTTCTCGAATAAAACATGTCTTGGGCTAAATCAGCAGAGATTGTGCACTGGGAACTCCTCAGAAGCAAAGGTTACTTTTCAGACTACCTTTCAGTTCATTTGTCAGATTATGGTTATACTTTAGTAGACTTCCACAAATAATCCGCAAACGCGGCTCTTTTTTTTTAACGTGAGCGTTATGCGTGTAGCTATAGCACACGTGCTGCTTCTAAACAAGGATGTGACAGAAAAATAATGATATACTGTATCAGTGAGATGTAGGCTGTATAATAATAGCATAATAGCAATTTTCTATCACAATGCAAATCATGCTCAAATTCTTAAGCTGAATCCACTAAAACACCCATTTGAGTAACATTTCTGCAAATAAAAATTAACAAACCACAGCAGTACATTTGAAACACAGCAGCAAATTGCTCATAGAAAAGAAGACATTATCACTTAAGATGTTTGGTGTTCTTTAACGTGATATAATGGGGTATGAATGTTGTGCCAGGTTCAGAGTGAAACACACACATCACCATTTTAATAACACACAATACATAAAATTGTTTATATTTAATAAGTATATGCTACTTAACAAGGGAGTTCCGGGGGGAGAGTGGTACTGATCAATATTATTGCACACTTCCAACTACATCAATTTAGTGTCTGCTAAGAGTTCATTATCCACTTTAATACACTGGCTTAAATTAAAGGAGAAAAAATGGCATATATTAACGGTCCCTTTACCCAAAGGTATTTATTAATTTCACACATTTAGCAACTCAACATTACTGCATCTCCATGCATGGGGGGAAATTACTCCTAGTACAAGAGAATAACTGTGCCTTTGTGATCAAAAGCAGTACCCCAAGTGATTAAACTAGCTCAACAAAAAACTGCCAATCTTAAACTTTATTTATAGTGTTTTATTGACTGCCTAAGCAAATAATATATAACACTATGTGGTCCTATAACAAATACACCAATTACTAATAATTAAAAAGATGTATAAGACATAATTCTATCTGTGGATTGTTAAAAAGCCATTTCCATGTAATAATAGCTGTTTGGGTAGAAGCTGCGGTTCAGTCTTAATGAGGTAAAACCCAGAAGTCATTTGGTTGCTCTTTGTAATTATGCAAATGAAGGTGCATGTTTGATGAAGCTGAGAGCAGAACTCAGTCTCTGTGACTGTGAGCCAAGCAGGTGTTTCATCCTTCCCTTAAATCATGCCACAGATGATGAGGTACAGTGCTACAGCAGAGTCGCCTGGAGTTGCAAAAATACACAGATACACAGAAATGTGTTTAATGGTGGGGCTATAAGTGAGTACTGTATAACAAAAGCTTTATTGTGCAAAGTTAAGCTATATGCTATGAAAAGTGACCGACAGTTTATTTGCCAGTAAATACCCAAGGCTAAATATACAAATCCAATGAGATTTTACAGGAGCAAATATCCCAATAGCTGTTGTTAAAACACACGCTAAGATCCTGCATATCTGCAGGAATATTGGACAAGTTTTACAGATAATGAGTACAAAAACTGCAAAACTATAGTTAGACCTATAATAAAAATGACAATAAATTATTGTAACTGGTGTGAAAGGGTCAGTTGCCAGTACCCTACTGAACACAAGAACATGGGAAGAGTATGGACGCTATGTATTAGGGGTTCCACATTACATTCTTTCAAAACTTTAACAATTAATTAAAAATCATGCCATTTTTGTAAGTTTATTTTCTATTAAATCACTGAATGAAGCATAGTAAACCCACTTGTCACACACACTATGAAATATATTCACTGAAGTATTACATTGAGAAAACACTCAACAATGTAATTCAAGCAAAAATCTCATTCAGGCATTTTCTCCATGTCCCCTCATAAAAAGGTCTTCTCACTGTGTTCTGAATGTTACCTTTAAGTTATAATAATGCTGCTGAAGACATGCAGGACAGTCATTACTATTTTTTCCAACATATTTTGCCCAGCTCTTTACACAGGTGACATTTAGAGCTAGCATTAAACTCACTAGTGGAACTAACAGAGTGTAACCCGTGTCCTTTGATCTGGACCCACCGATCAGAGAGACTCCCACCACTGACCTGTGAGGTCACAGATAACTACACTCCACATGCTGACATGTAGACAACTATAGTGTTACCTATAACAACATACCAATTCACTCACTCCACCTCCAAACAGACCATCTAAGCCATTCTAATGTAAAAAAATTTCACTTTTAAATTGGTTCAAAAGAATTTTAAACCCTGCATACACATCCAACATTTCACAAAATGAATTTAAAACAATGATTTAAGTTTTCCTATTTGCTTTCATTGATATTTCAGGGAAATAATTTTTCCAGTATGTGCTGTAAATTACACAGTCAACTGTGGGACATCACCCAGAATTCCTAAAATAATGGAACAACATGCTGTAATGAAAGAAAAGAATACATTACTGTATCCATGACTTAAATTACTGCAGTCATTCACTGTACAATGTAAAAACTTTATTAGATAACTTGTTAACACATTAAGTAATGTCTGTTAAGATTAAACAGATAAACAGCTTATTTTACAGCATAGGACAGCAGCCTATAAATCAGGTTTTTAGCATATCTCTCATTACCTGCTCTACTATGACACACGACCCACTGCAATCTTTACATTTATTCTAACACAACCTCAACCGAGATATATGAATCCAGCATTGATATTTATGATATGATCAACAAGCTTAAAGGCATGAGGCCACAATATCAATAACTCTGTTTTACTAAAGCAGACTTGTAATTTGGTTTACCAGACTGTATTGATTGTGGGTGTGAGAAAAAGCTCCCTCAGTCAAAAAGCTCACAGTCTCATCTGTTCACAGAGTGTTTTTGCCTCCTGTCCCATCCCTTGCCCTTTAGACTTCACACAGCAGCAGAGTACTGCTGCACCCCATTATAGCCTTCACTCCACGCAGGCACAAAGCTGCAGCATCAGGACCCAGAGTGTCCTAATTATGGTATTCATAAAAAGATGAAATTGAGTGCGCTGTAAATCTGTAGCTTCGGGCAAAATCAACATCTCTGCATTACACTGCATGACCTCTAGCTGTCTGAGGGATACAGCAAGCATACTGAAACTTCTCAGGAGAGTGTGTGTAGATATCAGACTCTGTGTGCTTCAGGATACACAAGGTTCTTGTGTGTGTGTGTGTGTGTGTGTGTGTGT